>LNAC01000193.1:1520131-1535660 GCA_002007465.1 Ailurus styani
GGAAGGAGGAGGAGGAGGGAAAATGAAGAAATCTTGCATGTCTATTATGTGCCAGGCACTACCTTGGGACAGAAAAATTATGGTCCATTTGTTCATCTCCTGTAATAAACAAGCAAGGAGAGTCTTTGAGGAGCAACGTGCAGCCAGGAAGGGACGGGCCTGAGACCTGTGCCCGGGTCTGCCCGCTGCGGAGACGGGGGCGAGCCTCGGTCTTTGCCAGCCGTCAGGATATCCTGGGAGGCAAGGCCAACATGGGGAATGATCGTGAAGCAAAGTTTTGAGGCTGATCTGCGGGGAATCCACATCCAAAGACTGAGCGGTGTTTCGCTAGGGTCTCCTGCTCCCGTCTGTGGGCCTTCGGTAAATCTGTCCTCTCCAGTCTCCATCTCTTGGTGTCTAGTGCTGTTGCTCCAGAAAGAAGGGCCAGGATCCGAGGATGAAGGTTACAGGATGACGCCGGTGGTGCTTCCCAGAGTGGGAGCTGCCGCAGTCTGCTGGGCCAACTCCGGAGGTGGCGATGCCCCCACAGAGCCAGGATGGCGTCGGCGGCGGGGGGCCAGCCGGGCAGCCCAAAGCCCGGGCCGAGGCACCGGGGGCCGTGAGGGTGGGCAGCCCGCAGGGTCCGGGGTCGCCAGGGAGTCCTGCGGCTCCGCAGACCTTGCTCGGCCACTTGCAGGCTCAGCCAGCCCTGTGGTATGTTAACTCCAGCGTGATGTGCGGGAGCCGCCAGCCCGTTTCTACCTCCTGCCAGCACTTACCCCCCAAACACTAGTTACTTGTGGATTCAGGTCCCCCGCTCCAAGGCCGCCTGTTGTAAGCGCCCAACACCCCACATCTGCATGCTTCACTCCCCACAGGAAAACTTCCGTCAGAGTAGAGACCCTCTGCGGTCTCGGGCCCGGCGCGGTCATGTGGGCGCAGTGACAAAGCGTCCTCTGGTGCTGTCTTTCGCAGGGAACACTGGCACCGTGGGCATCTCCGGACCTCGGGCGGGCGGGAAACTGTGGGGCGCGGGCTTCGGGCCCTTCACTGGCCTGGCCCCACACAGTCCTTTGTTGTACGAAGGCCCCTCTCCCCAAGCCCAGCAGCCTCTTTCCTCCTGGGGGTGTTCGGTCTCAGGGTTGGTGCCCAGGAGCCTTGTGTCTGCTCCTTGTCCTCCTCTGCCCATTTCGGACAGCACCTCTGTGGCCATCTTACTGAAGAGAAAATGCAGGGCTCGTCTAATGACCAAGGGCAGGAAGAGCAGGACCAAACCTCATCTCCAAAGCCCCTGGATGGAAGACCTGGGAGATTTGTTAACCTCTCAGTGCTCAGTCTTACCTGTAACACGGGGATATAAGAACAGTACCTCCCTCCCCAGGGTACTGTGAGCATTGTATGCGCAAATACATGCTAAGAGTTTAGGACAGTGGCTGGCCCAAGATGACACTACCCAAGTGACGATGATGGTGATGATGATGATGGTGATGGTGGTGATGATGATGGGAGAGATGGTGATGGTGATGGTGGTAGTGATGGTAGATACTGATGGTGATGGTGATGGTGATGGTGGTGGTGATGGTGATGATGATGGTGATGGTGATGGTGGCGATGATGGTGATATAATGATAATGAAGATAATGGGGGTGGTGATGGTGATGGAGGTGATGATGATGGTGGTGGTGATGGTGATGGTGGTGATAATGGCAACACTACATGGTGATGTTGATGATGTTGGTCATAGTGATGATGGTGACGGTGACATCACATAAGCAGTCACATTGACCTTTATTGCCCTTATTTGCCAGAGTCACAGTAGAACCAAGAGTTTTAACTCAACCCCCTGGCTCCTTGTCCTAAAATCTTTCCATCACGTCATAGGAAGAGTCAGCAGGCAGTCTGGTAAGAGGAAACGCTGTTGCTTGGCTTGTTGCCCTTTTTAATAAGCTGAAAATATTGAGAGTGATAACTCCAAGGCCTTGGATGGATTCTGTCATGGGCTATTCATTTGGTTTCATCTCCTGAAATAGACACTGGATTTGGTAGTCTCATCTCCAATAAATTGATCTGAAAGAGCAAAGCAAGCAACCCTTAAATCCAAATGATCTTACCATCCACATAAAGAAAAATTCTTCTTGATGGAAATCTTGCTTCCTTTTTCTTGCCTTCCTTGCCAAGTCATCTTGCCCTGGTGTCAGGAAAGTCCACGCAGGCATATTAAGCCCCAGAAAAGGCCGTAATCCTTGGTACCTCAAATGCCTGAGGAAGGACAAAACCTTCTACCACCACTCCAAAGAGGAATAGCTACAGCACCAATCCAGAAGACCCACGCTCACACATTTGCATACACACATGCATGCACACATGCTCACATGCATGCAACTGCACGTATGTGTACCCATGAACGCACGTGTGTGTGCACATGTCCACACATATGTCCGTTCTTCTTGCATATTCTGTACCTGAGCCCCCAGGCTTCCCAGGAGCAGCTTGGGAGCGCGGGCACATGCTGTAGGCAGACGGGGCTCCTCAGACAAAAGGCACAGAAAGTGGGCTCAGGGATCCCACACAACCTGAATGCCTGCTGCTGTGCCGGTGAAGACATCTGCAAAGCTTCCAGCCAGAGGGACCAAGCTGTGTTTGCTTTTCAGGCATGTTTTCCTTAGAGCAGAATTAAAAACTGCCCCAGGACAAAAGCAGCTGATGGCACAGCCCTCTATCCTTCCTTCCTGTCTCGATCATCTTGGGGTGAGGCCCCTCCCCACTAGCGGCCACCAAGCATAGGGTCAGGTGAGTTTCCCGTACGCTGTTCCCTCAGAGAGCTGCAGCGGAGAGAGGTGTGAACACACTGCCCAACCTCATACCCAGAGAGGGAGCCAGAGCTGGCGGAGGACACGTGGCTGTCCTCCAAGGCTGACAGATGGTCGGACTTCCAAGAAATATTTCGGGCGACCATGTGTCCAGCAGATTCTCCTGGGATCACCATGTTGCCTGGCTCAGAACATGGGAAGGAAAGGTGGCGTGAGCCCGTGTGCACAAGGGGAGAAAACTAGCCATGGCGCTAGACGACTGGCATCCAACCGCAACTTTCTATGGTTTGATTGATAACTGTTAGGCATGACATGCAGTCTTTCATGGCCTCCGTTTGCTCACCTGAGACATGGGGCCATTTACAATATGTGCCTCACACGGTTCTTATGATGATTAAGGGAAATAATGAAGGTAAATGTGTTGAAGGGAAGTCAGCATAGAGAAGGTACTCCAGGGACATCTTCTATGTTATTATGTGTTTTCATGATGTTCAGAACAGCTTTGGACCCTGCCCATCTGCCCCTCTTGTCTTCTCCGTTCCAGGAAGGGCTGAGTAGTACAGATGGAAGATTTTAAAAATTGCACTCCGCAGATGAACAGGAGTAGTTCTAACAGGGAGAGAGCAGAGAAGTAGGAGGGTGTGAGCTGGACAGCACTGGGCAGGAGCTGCACCACAAGCGGAGAGAGGGGGCGGACAGGCTCGGTCCCTCTGAAGAGCGTTCAAGGCAGCCAGTCTGGGGAGGCAGCTCCCAGCGGGGTGAGGAGGACCACGGTTTCCTCGTCTATGAAGAGGAGCGTGGCGCCCGCTTCACAGAGCCCTAGTACAGATTCCCACGGACGTGAAGCTTGAGAAGACCATGATGCGAGCAGTGCTCAGCTAACGCTGGCTCTTATCCTTGGAGAGCGGCACCCCTCAGGACCGTAGCAAGGCAGGGGTGAGCGTGCGCACATGACTGCCCTGGTCAGTTTTTCAAAAGCATTTGGCGTATTTGTTTCAGACTAAATCTTCCCTGAGATTAGAAGCGCCATACAAAATTCAGGTGGTCGAGTGATTTCAGAGAAACAAAGTATTTTGGCATAAGTATGTCCCGTGCGATATTTGGGGCATACTTATATTAAACATTTTGTGCTGCGTATCTGAAATTTGAGTGCAAGTGACTCTCCTGTATTTTGACTTACTAAATACGGCAGTATTCTGTGAAGCTAGCTTGTGCAGTCTGCGGCAGAAAGGTAGCATACAAAGCAGGGCCCAGAGGAAACCAGAGGTCAGCAATAGGGACTTTTAATGGAAATGATGACAAGGTTTGTTCTGATCCTCCAAACAGGAAGTGCGTGAGGTAGGTACCATGCTTCCAGAGTATAATTGTGTGAACCGTGTGTGGCCACTTTAGAGACTGAACGTAAATCTTCATGAACATATGCAAGGGTTCTGCCCGAACGTTGGCCCTAGTAATATTCTCACAACGATGAAGAAGCACAAGCAATTGAGTCGTCCTCCACCGGGAGCCAAGTTCAACTGATGGCAGTGCGTGGAGGGGTGTGGGCAGGCACCGGATTCCACGGCATTCCCACATAGCGATGACGAGCCGTGCTCCTGATTCTAATACGGGGTGAAGGGGGAAACAGGTCATAGACAGAATGCCCTGAGTGACCAACTTTGTGCAGAGACACGTACCTGACAAAGCATCTAGAAGGAGTGAATCACATGTCTGTGCTGGTTTCCTGGGCACCTGCAATTACAAGTGTTCTTGGTTTTCTCACCGTGAATTTTCTGATTTTTCTTTAGTGAGCATCTCAGGTTACTGCGGTAAGAGGAAAAGGTTTATTTAAAAATAAAACCTCTGGGCACCGGGGTGGCTCAGTCGGTTAAGCATCTGCCTTCAACTCAGGTCATGATCCCAGGGTCCTAGGAGCAAGTCCCATGTGGAGCAGGGGACCTGCTTCTCCCTCTACCCCTCCCCTCCCGGCCCCCCTGCTTGTGATCTCTCTTTCTCTAAAAATAAATAAATAAACAAATAAACAAAAATAAAAATAAAACCTCTTCGGTCAGGCCCTCCGCAGGGTTCTGCAGTGGAACCTGGCGACGGCGTGGCCCTGTTCTCAACCCACACCATCCCCGTGCCTACTTTCCCTTCCTTCTCCTCTCCTCCAACACTGTTGACACCAGCTGCCTCCTACGGCAGATTCCCACTCTGGCTTCCCACCACGTCTGTGTTTCCCTTAGAAGGGTTACATGCAAACAATGACTCATGGAACGCTACATCAATAACGAATGATGTACTGTATGGTGACTAACATAACATCATAAAATTAAAAAATAGAAGGGTGCTTCCCAAAAGGTAAGACCTATGAAAACATATGTGAGTCCTCGAATCATTTTGTAGTGAAAACATGGGTGACCAGTAGGTACCAGCCACTGAAGTAGATGAGCTCCTGCTTACCGCTTCATTTACTCTACACTTTGACACCAAAGAGCATTAAGCTTCTTGAAGGCAAAGACCACATCTCATTTGTCCGTTCGTTCACTCACTCACTAGTCAGACGGTTTCTGAGCCCCTACTGCATGCCCCTGAGGCTCAGCAGTGGGAGAAGTCCAACACCGTGCCTGTTGTCAGGAGAGTCGTCATTCCGCGGGGGCAACGATCAAACAGGTCCACAGAGGTCACAAGCGTCGATGTAAAGACACCCAGCATACCTGAGCACACAGGAGGCAGCCTCGGACTCTGACCCTTCATTTTCTCCTTTATTTAGTCTTCATTTAATAAGTATTTCGAGAAAGCAGGAGCTACTTTCCAGCAGAAGACCAGGGGACAGCTGAGCCAAGAAGCAGCATTTGAGCAAAAGTGAGCTAAGAGGTCTGTCCAAGAAATCACTGGAGAAAGAGAGTTCAGACAGAGAGAACAGCATGTGCAAAAGCCCTGGGGTAGGATTTAGGTTTGGCTTATTCATGGAACAGAAAGATGACCAACAGGGTAGGAGCAGAGGAAGCAAAGCCAAGAGTGAAACCAGGTCGTCTGGGGAGAGAAAGAGAGAGAAACCAGCTTAGGTTAGTCCTTGAGTTTATGTGTTCCTGTGTCTTGAATGTTCCAGAATATGCTATCCAATGTACCCTAACCCACTTACTGTCCAGACGAGAAAATCAAAGCCTAGAGAGGTTGAGTTGCACCCAAGATCACACAAGCCCCTCACCTGGGGCGCCCAAATCTTCTACTCCTCTTAGCCCTTCTCATCCTGCCTGCCTGCCACACAGGTCCTTCCTTGACCTGCAGCTCACATACAGTGCTTCACTGGCCACCCACTGTGTGCTGGGCCTCAGCCAGGAGGGAGCGGACCCCCGAACCCCACATGGAGGTCACCTGGGTACCGGGGAGCCAGCTCTCCTGTCCACACATGACTTCTTTTGATCTGGTTCAGTGCAAGGTGAAATTACAGGTGACTGCCTTCTTAATGCTACTGAAGGCAACTATAATAATTTTAAAAATCCAAAGGTCAAATTTCCACAAATTAATTAGGTAATTTGTTTCTTCAAGGGCCCCCGTCATGAATTAGCCATTAAATAACGATCTGATGCTTTTAATATTTTCATGCAGACTCAAGCTGAAATGGTAAATTAATGATAATTATACATAAACACACTACAATCCTACTACTCTTATTCCCAGGGTCCGACATAGTTCCTGACACTGAGATTAGCTCAGTCACACAAGACTCCCACCCATTTTCCTGATGGTAAAACTGAGAAAAGCAAACAAGAAATATGAGAAACATGTTTTTTGGACTACTCACAATCCCCAAATATTTTGCTTACTTCTACAAAAATACTGACGCTCACTCACCGTGCACCGGAGTGAATGACAACAGGGATGAGTGAGTGCTCTGTCCTCCGTGGGGTCGAGGGCCCAGGGTCTTTGATTTCCAATGACCATTCATCTTGGTTTACTTGGTTAATAGAAAATGAACCTTTTCAGATTCAAAACAGCTCTGGGAACGTCCTCATGGACCACACCAATGTCCTTTCTGAAGTTCCATGATATGAGCATGTTCACCAGGAGTTGTTTTCAGAAGTGGAAAGAAATTCAGGCATATTACAGAGAATGAGGATGGAAATAATTTTTTAAACCAACCTAGAATGTTTCATGAGATGGGGGGAAAAAACTTCATTCTGCATTATATCCCATTGATTCAAGATGTCAGGGAATTTTTTTTTCAGAAGGAAAAGCTATATTCTGAAGCATTCAATGTTTGCAGTTTTTCTAATTAGTTTAGATTTTAGGACCATCTTCTCAGAGTCTGCTTTGGATTCGGAGGCAGTCGAACGTGCTTTGATCCTTGGCGCACCATGGCTGGTGTGACTTTCGGTGAATGACCTAATGTTTCCAGACTGTTACTCCACCTACAAAGCAGGGCCATCGTGGGCATCCAGCAGGGGCTATGAAGGGTAAAGGCAACGAACAGGACACACACAAGCCCTCAGGACATGCCCCCAACTTCCCGACTAAATTCACCTCCAAAGAGCCAGAGACTGGTTCTGACGCCCTTGTCCCATCTTGCTCCGTGAGCCCACTGTCCGCAGCCCCCGTCTCCAAATACAGTGAGCAGAACTGTTCCTAAGTGGGTCTCACGAGCGGGTTCCCGGTCCCACGGTTCAGATAGACACACTTCAAGGGAGAAGAGGCAGCGGCTCCTGGGGGGCGGGGAGTGTCACGCACGGTTTTCTGTCCAAGCTCAAACCGCGCGCGCAGCCCTCGGGCAGAGATCAGAGAACCAGCGGCCGATGCACCATCTCCCTTCCACGGATCCCCGTGAGAACGTGGAAATCACTCTTCTACCTTGGGTTCCCACGTAAAGAGAAGACACCCCGTGGAAACGGCGGCGAGCCCTGCTCCTCCCGGGGACGAGAGCAAAGCGTGTGTGCTCGCCCTGTCGTTTCATCGCTGCAGGTTGCGGTTTTTAATCCATTAAATGGGGAAATTCACAAAACTGCCGCAAAGGATTAATGAGATAATATTTGTAAAGTGATTGGAGATAATCCAATGAAAAGCACATATAAATACCGAGTATTACTATTAAGTCTCTGAGGAATAATAAAATGTGTAATGACATGCCTGTAGTAATCTATACTTAATTATGTAATTGTCTACTCCCCAGAAGGTGTGCACACACACCGACGAGTAAATTGCATTGTACCGCATTCATTTCATGAGGTCACTGGTCATTAAAGTTTAATCATGTCCCATTAAAAAATAAAGATTTCTGTTTTTACTCTTTCCCAATCATTGCTAATACGTGCACATGGTTAGGTATGAAGTCATATTGATTTTTTCAGAGAGCGCGAGGTTTCCTATGAGGCCTGCCCAGCCGTCTCCTCCTGCCCACCCCCTGCAAGCACCTGCCGGAGCCTCGGAGAGCCGGGAGGCGTGTCCCGTCTTCAGGGGCTCGGCCCCCAGCGGGGCACAGGTGACTAACGCAGGAAGGACACGGAATGCCCTGAGACAGAGCGCAATTACCGGCCAAACTGCCTCGCGGGATCTCTGGGAGTCAGGCCCAGGGAACCTGCAGACGTGGCCTGATGAGGTCACAGACTTACCCTCGCTCCTCGACGCCCAGAACATCCCCCAGTGCCCATGCATGGTAAGCAGCCTGGGGACCAGTTCTGAACAAACAAGCCGGTGAATGAATGAGTGAGGCCCCGGTGAACCCAAACTGTGTCATGGAGGAGAGGGCGCTTGAGTGGCCCCAGAAGGAGGGGCGACAGCCCGCCTCCCCGCCAACGCCGCCCAGCGCGGCGAAGCCCCGAGGACCGCCGTGGGCTGGTCCCTGAGTCAGGGAACAGGTGTGGCCGCTCCCAACACTGAGGTAGAGGCTTCTCTGGGGCTCTTGTGAAAGTCCTTCTGTCCCAGTGTCAGACCCAAGACACACCAAAATGGCACAGAGACCCCGTCATGCCCCATCTGCTGCCAGCAGCCCCGGCACACGCAGGGCCGAGCGCCCGGGGCCCAGGAGCCCCAGCGCTTCCGAGGGGAGCCCCGTGGGCTTCGAGATGGCGGCGGCCCGCGAGCCCCGGGAACCAGGCGGCCCAGGGGGAGGATCCCTGAAGCAGCAAGCAGGTGGTCGGATTGCTCAGCTTTCCGCGGGGTCCCCGGGTGCCACGGCCCTAGGGGGCTGCTGGATCCAGCAGGGAAGGGGGCTGAAGACCTGGGTGTCGCCGGCCATCCCTAACCCGCAGGGACTTTAGGCGAGCCACAGACCGGGTCAGGGCCCGGTTTCCTCGGGTCTACATGGGCGCAAGAACATTGCCGCGTCTCCTCCCTGATCTCCCGCAGCACGCAGCTCACGTTTACGAGGGTCAGGACCACGCTCCAAACACGAGCTGTCCGAGAATTGAAGAGCGATGGTAAGAGGGCACCCCCAGGGCCGTGGTTTGTCGGCCAGTCCCGGACGATCATGTACATTCTGCAGGTTTGGGGCCGTCACCCGCAAGGCGGGATCGTTGGCCCAGGTTAACGGCCCCCATCCCAGTCCGTGAATCGGATGCGTCCGTGTTGTCTGAGCCCGTGGATGGAACACTGAGGCCGGTCTGCAGGGCGCGGACCCAGGAGGGGGCTTCCTGTCGCCGCACCGCCAGCCAGGCCACAGGCCACCGGCCGGAAGTTTCCAGAGGTCCCTCCCGCTCCGCGGCGGTGAGTCTACACGGTGGCAGGCGTGGCACCGAGCCCAGAGCTCTGTGGGCCGGGGTCCCGGGGTCCCAGCAGGGGAGCCCACCGCTGCCCGACACCACCATGCCCCCGTCTGTCCGGCCGTCCGCGGGCTTCCTCCCTGCGGTGCCGGGCGTTGGAGAGACCGTGTCCCCTCTGCTCCCGCCGACGTCCCCACGGGGAGGCACGGGCCGCGCCCAGTCCAGGAGTGATGCTGCTCGCGCTTCAGAAAGCGGCGCCTGGGCCTTGACCTGTCGTTGTCCAGTTAACATGAACGTGCCTCGTTAGCTAGTAACTAAGACGTCTAGTTCCCATAACTCACGTTGTCAGGTCAGTCCCTTGACCTGTCATCGTCCACTTTTGTTTGTGCCCCAAAAGTGGAATGATGAGAGCTGGCCCTGAGTCTTGTCTTCAGAGGGGACCCCGTCTTCGGCTCCCCCTCGGCTTCTCCCGCTTGCTCCGTGGGGCCGACACCCCGCGGACCTGCCGTGTGCAGGCAGAGCCAGATACAAAGAGTGAGAAGACCTTCCGGGGCTCCCCGGGTTGGAGGGCCTCCGGAACGATGGGGCCCGGGCATCTTCGGACAACGAGGGCATCCTGGGCAGCCGGGAGCCCGGCTCTCTCTCCACACCCCGAAGCGGGACAAACAAGGGTCCTCGAGGGCCCTCCCCTGACACGTGGAACCCTCGGCTTCACCCCAGTGGTCGGGTTTCCCTGTGGCCTCACACCCGGGCCGAGAGCCTGTCTGTCACCCCAGCTGGGCTCCGAGCTTCTCTCCGGAAGAACATCACCAGACACCCCCAACGAGCCCTTCACAGGACAGAGAGGGAGTTTTGAGACAGGGGAGCTTGGGTCTGAGTGGCCACCCCCTCCCCAGCAACGTCGGCTCTAGGACCCCAGACCCGTAGCTTGAGGTGACAGCCCAGGCCGGCGTTCAGAAGAGGAAGAACCCCGGGGACGTGGACGGGGAGAGGGCGGTGGGAGCCGGGGTCTTGAGACTCGGTTCAGGGGGTCCTTCTGCCTCCGACCTTGGGGTGTCACGTTCATGTTCATTTTCACGACAGCTCGTACGTGGAAAGCCGTCATCACGTGAAGAACGGCAGAACTTGTCTCGTGCCCGGACGGGCTGGGAAGGCAGGCCAGGCCTGCGGGGCGTTCCTGGGTCTGCTCAGAGAAACTAGCCATTTCTGACGGTGTGAGTCAGCCCCCAACACACAGCGGCCGAGAGAGGAGCGGAGACCGCAGACCTTGACCCCTGGAGCCCGCTGTCGCCTCGCAGCCGGGGGCCGTCCGCTGGGTGGGCCGTCGAGAGCAGGAGGCACGGACCGGAGCCGACCTTTGGGAAATGAGGGACCCCCGGATTCACGTAGAGGGACAGACATCCAAAGGTGTGTGGTGGGGTGAGGAAGGAGATGAGGGAGCCTGACCCCGGCAGCCAGGAGAGAGGGCTGAGCTGTCGATAAGGGACAGCTCAGGAAGCTTTCGTGAACCCCAAGGAAACAGGCAGGACAGTGGCCCCGAGCGTCCGGCTTGGTTCCCAGGGGGCTCTGTGAAGCCGTCCCTTCCAGACTCCCCACGTGGGACCGCCAGAGCCCGGCGTGCCCTCGTGGGGCGGGGGGGCTGCAGCCAATGGAGGCGAAGCCTGGGACCGCAGGACGTGGCACGGGCCCACCCCGTCCGCGACCCCGCCTCCCTTGCGGCACTGGTGGGCGAGAAGGAGGGAACACAGTAGACCCCCGATACCCAGACCCCTGCTCCCCCTTTGCCACGCAGATCAGTTCAGCGAAGTGAGGAGCCACGTCCTAGATCAAGGGACGAAGATGGAAGGCCTGGCGGAGTCGCCCACCCGCCGCGCACAGGCTCACCGCTTCCTTCCCCGTCCCACCAAGGTCTGCCAGTCCGCGCACACGCCGGCGTGGACCTGCCGTGGGCGCCAGGCGCTCAGCTGGGAGCCAAGTCCCACTTCAGAGGCGTTCTCTCATGCGAGAAGTTAGCCACGAAGAAATGACAGACAGCGGCGGGTGCGGCGGACAAACAGCAGGGAGAGATGGGCCTGCAGTGAGTGGCAGTAGCGCGAGCACGAGGTTGGTGGGCGAGAGACCCATGCAGGTGTCCGGGGAAGGACATTCCGGACACTGACACAGCCAGTACAAAGGCCCTGCGGAGGCGACAGCCCAGGCCGGCGTTCAGAAGAGGAAGAACCCCGGGGACGTGGACGGGGAGAGGGCGGTGGGAGCCGGGGTCTGTGCAGTCGGGGACAGAACCACACGGGCGGCGGCATGAGTTTGCCACCACCGAGGACCACAGGCAGTGTAGACAGCAGCCACGTACATCCTCACCCCTAACAGAGGCCAGAAGTCCCAGATGAAGGCGTCGGCAGGGTTGGCCTCTCTCCCCGGCGTGTGGACGGCCGTCCCCCCCTGCGTCCTCACTGGCCGTCCCTCTGAGTGGGTCTGTGTCCTCACCTCCTGTTCTCCTGAGGTCGCCCCTCAGACGGGGTCAGAGTCGCCCTCGTTGTGTCCCCACCCCAAACACAGTCACGGCCTGAGCTCCGGTGGGTCAGCACTTGAACCTGGGGGATTCCGTTCAGGCCCCACAAGCCTCTCGTAGGAGCGAGGCCGATCACGGCGCCTCTCTGAGCTCCATCCGCTGCCCCCTCTGCCTCTGATGTGCGGAAACAGCAAGGTCACGTCGGGATCCCACGAGGGTCCCAGCCTCTCCTCAGCAGAACGGCGCTTCCGTTCCAGGACCACTGTAGGGCTTTGGAACAAACACCAGTCCAGCCGTACGTGCTGCTACCAGAGGGCCCCGACCCGACGTGGGTGCCCATGCAGAACCGCGAGGACAGCAGCACGGCTGCGGTGGCCGGAGCACCGAGGCCCCCGAGGGCCAGGCTCAGGGGTCCGCCGCCCGGAGCGTGACTCTCGCCCACACACCCACCCAGCCAGAGGGGCCCGCTGGCATTTCCTCCGGAATGATTAGATCTATGGTGTTAACAAATATATTAATGATGCTAATTATCAATTAGCAAGTGACACTAATCATCAATTTATTAACTAACTGACCTGTGACAGGTGACAATTCAATGGTGTCTGGAAGGTCTGTTTGGAAACTCCGGCCTGTTAAATTAAGGAAGTCCCCGGAGCTTCATCCGATCGCACAGACCCCTGGACCCCGGGGGAGGGGACACCGCCCGTGGCCGTGATGTCTCTACTGCGTGGCCCGCTCCGAGACCCAGGAGGCAGGACTCCCAACGCAGAGGCATCCCCGCTGGAGCTGCTAGTTTTGTGGGGAGCGCAGTGGCCCGGAACGTGGAGGGATCTGTGGGGGGCGGGGCGGGGGGCCGGGACGGGCAGACCCGCCGCACACCCCGCAGAGGAGGACACCCAGGCTTTCGGGACCAGCCCGAGCGCCGTTGCAGACGTGGCCACACCTTTGCCTCTGGAGGGACATCAGTCCCGGCGTGGAAACCCCCTTCGTTCCGGAGCAGAGCGCGGAGGGAGCCGGTGCAGGGGACGCCAAGCCCCCGCGTCGCGGCGCTGTGCCGTCTGCGTCATGAAGCCGACGTCCTCCCCTTTCCAGCCTCGGGTTCCTCATCAGCCAGAGGGCGGTGTCACCCCCACAAGGGCACCATCTGGGAGAAGGACCTGCCGCGGCGGCCAGTCTCCCCGGTTTGCCGATGGCTGGAGAAGCCACTTTCATGGGTCTTCCAACCGCTTCTTAGAAACTCCCCACCTGAGTCGCCCTGAATTTAAAAACCTTTCTCAAGGTGGCCCGAGGCCCCGGCCAGCGTGGGCGTCACTGTCCCCCGCTCCCCTGCCCTCCGATCCCTCTCTACGGACACAGTTCCTTCTAGAAAGTAACAGCGGAGGAAGCCCTGCCGAGAAGGTCCAGAAATACCACCTCGGCCTGGAAGAAAGCTGAGGAGGGCAGCTGCGGCTGCGAGCAGGGGCAGAGGACAGGGGCGGGGGAGGCCGCCGCGGCCCCCATCCCCGCCTCCCCCAGCGCCCCTCAAACAGGCCTCTCGCCCGCGTCAGGCTGGGGGCCCCGCGCCTCTGCCCGCCACCTGCCCTCACGGAGTTTGGCGGCACTCTTGCCTGCGGCGGTCTCTGCACCTGCTGGGCTTGAGGGGTGTGTCCGTTCCCCAGGTCAGCACCCAGCACCCCTCTCTGTCCACAAGCCGGGCAATACTCCAATTTCTAGGTAAGAAGGGCAAGGCGTGGAGAACTGGGGTGACTTCCCCGGGCGGACCAGCAAGCGGCCCAGCAGTATGGGAACCCGGGGGTCCGAGCGCCCCGCGGGCTCCTCTCCACCACCTCCCCGTCTCGAGCCTGGCTGGCACCATCGGCCTGAACCAGCGAGTCCGCTGGGACCTCTGCTCGCTGCCGCCCATCCTCTCTCCACGCAGGTCTGGTTTGGTCCAAACCAAGCTGTGGATTTGTTACCAAGTCCGTGGTCCGGGCAGAGCGTGGTGACTCGTGCCCGGACCAGGCCTGCCGGACACGGCAGCTCCTCCACCGGGGGTCACGGCCTCCCGGGCTCGGGAGCTCAGCCAGCCCAGCCCTGCCGTCCCCCCGGCCGTTCGAAACTGCGAAGAGCACAAAACGGCAGCAAGCGTGGCCGCAAAAAGGCCGCTTGTATACGGCATGGGAGCTGAAGCAGGAACGCAGAGTCAGCTCTCGTGACCTCAGCTGGAAGCCTGCTAGTCAGATGCCCCGAATTGTCACCGTCCTGTGCACCTGTCGAGGGACCACAGAAGCACCCCAGTACTTGCTGTTGAAGTACGTTGGAGTCCCAAGTCAGCCTCAGCGTGCAGGTGCATTTACAAACATGCGTCGGGGACCATGGGCGCTCTCGCAGGGAGGTGGGGGGTGCTGACTTGAGAGGAGCCCGGAAGCGTGGGGGACGAGCTATGGCCCTGGGGAGCGGAGGAGCAGGGGTGGAGCGTCGGGGGGGCAGGGAGCGGCTGGGGAGGGGTTCATGGAAGGGCACCCTCCGAGCCCCAGACGGACTCCCAGCAGAGCCCTGTGTCCCCGTCACTGGGTGGCTTGGCCACCGCCACGCGTGTTCGGCTCTCGCTCTACCCCCTTCGCCGGCGCCTCCTCCCCGGCCCCGTCCGCGAGGCCCGGGCACCTGGGGTGACGGACTCGGAACGGCCCAGGCCAGGGCTCAACCCAAGTCCTAAGGAAATGGGCCTCCGTGTCCCCTAAACCCACCAGGAGGCACCACACGGCTCACCAAGACCCAGCTCAGAGAGGCCGTTGGCCAGAACCAGATTTGGGGCGCAGCCAGTCGGGGAACCTCTGGGCGAGGGGAGCCGCCCCCGTGTCCTCCTCAATCCAGTTCAGAGCAGCGCCACGAAACTCGCTTCCCTGCCGCTCGGTCCCTTTCGGAACCTGCTCACCTCACCACCGCGGTCCGTCCCCACAAGGTCAGCCCGTACACCGGACAGGTCCCATCGTGAAGCTGCATCCCAGAGAAGGGGGCCGATTGTCTACTGGTTGGAGTATCGACCGTCTCCGTAGTCTCTCTGGATACAGCCCATCCGGTTAGAGGGACGCTTGGGGACCAGCCCGTAAACCACGTCCGCCGCGGCCCAGCCCCTTGCAAAAGGCCAGCTGGGCTGTGGACCGCACTGACCATCCTCATGGCTCACAGCACCGTGCTCTGCTCACACGTGTCCCCTGGGGGTCCGTAAGCCTTGCCCGCGGAGCCTGCCAAGTCTCCTGGCCAGTGTGTTCCCAGCTGAATAGCTGGGCCCAGGGACATTCCCAAGGTCACACGGGGAATGGCTCCGTACCAGACTGGCTCCGCGGTCCCTCCGTGGCGGCCCCTGGAACAGCGCCCTGCTCCCTCCAGCCCGGAGCCGGGGAAACGAGCTTCGGAAAGCACCCTCAGGCTCCCGGGTTCACATGGACCTGCAGGGGCAGCAGGGAACCCGAGCTCCAGGGGGCTCCGCTGTCTGGGGAAAGGGCCAGGAACCCGAGGGAGAAGTGTGGTCCTCCTGTTCCTCCCTCTCCCCTCCCTCTCCCCTCCCCCCCAAC
>LNAC01000193.1:1535804-1572512 GCA_002007465.1 Ailurus styani
CGCTCTAAAACTCTCCGGGGAGAAAGAACAGGTAAAGCACCTTTGGAAAACCATCTGAGCGACAGTAAGGAGTTAATTTTTTTTTTGAGATTCAAGAGGAGCAAAGTAGACAGAGAAAATGTGCTCTGAGAACACTTCCTACACTGCAAGGTCAAAGCCAGACTCGGTCATTACAGAGCGTATTAATCTTGGTGCTGCTGCCTGACATCTGTGGCACACCAGGAAACTTCTGCGGAGCTATAATTGTACAATCCGATATTGCAAGACCAGGACGAGAAGACCCGTCTGCTCCTGGATCCGCCCCGCGCCAGTTCCGGGTGTTTTTACTCCTGACCGAATCCCGCGTGGAGGGGCTGGGACTCGGGTCCCTGTCCAGGGGCGGGTGGGGCTGAGCGCCCTCCCCACACGGACCCTCCAGAGGGGTCTCTGCTCGGGGAGCAGCACACACGCAGGACCTGCCCGGCGGGCTCAGGCGGGAACTGGCTTCCCGGTCCCCGCTCGGCACTCCCCAGTTTTACACCGAGCCTCGGTTTCCCCATCTGTAGCCCAAGAGAAACACGCCCACCTCCGGGGTCACGAGAGGAAGCGGCCGACGGGTGAAGCATTGGGCTGCGCCTGCCTGGAGCCGGTGCTCGGCGGGGCCGGGCTCTCCTTCCCGAGCCCCGGATCAGGACTCCCCGTCCCTGCGGCCGTCCCCTCTGGGACTCCCGGGCCCCCCAGCACGGGCACCCGCCACCAGGCCTCCTGATGGACACGTGGGGTCCCCCACCATCTCCACCTGCTCTGTGTTTCCCCCGCAACATGTGTGAGCGCGGACACGCTCTGAGCTTTGCATTCATTTGCTTGATTGCCTTGTTTCTCTTCCCACAGGATGGAAGGACTTCTGTCTATTCTCTTGGCTTCCTGTGTTCCTGTGACCGATCACCGCACCTGGAACACGCAAGATGCTCGGTATTCCATGAACACATCGGCGGGTCAATCAGCCCATCAGAGAGACCATCCAAAGCCCCTTCCCCTCATTCTGTTTGAAGCAAGGGGCTTTCCGACCAAGCCTCAGCACCAGGGGGAAGCAGTAAGCTGCCCGCTCCTCCTTTCTCCCTGACTCGCCCCCGGGCCCCCTCGGGCCTGCTCTCAACGGGTGGAGCCCAGTTACGGCCCCACAGGCTCCCCGGGCACAGGCACCTGTCCGGCCACCCCGGCCTCCGGGGACTCCATGGTCTGCACTGTGCTGCTCCCTGGGGGCCGGGCGCCTCCCCTCTGCCGAGGGCACCCCGTTCCTCGCCTGCACCCTCATGAGCCCTCGGTGGCGCTCAGCCACGAGCCCCCAGCAGGAATTGGTCCACGAGTCCCTGGACCGAGACGGGACAGCGGGGATCTCACCGCAGCCCTGCCACCAACGAGCTGAATACGGAGCTACTTGATCTCGGTTGACCTCTCAGGAAAGTGGGGAGAAGACACCCAGGGGGTTGCTGGGGAGCTCACAAGGCCGCCACTGTCCCACCATGGCTGACCGCTGACCATCCCTACCGCCCCTTCACTGCCTCTTTCCCTGTGGCCACTAACAGTCACGGAAGGCGCGTCGGTGCCTGAAAGGGGGGCCTGGGAGCCTTGGCTGAAAGCAGGCTCAGGTGCCCGAGATGAGGGAACATTCCGGCATCGCTCAGCAGAGGGAACGCCGCGTGCCCTGAGCTCCCTCAAAGACACTGGAAAGGCTGCCTGGGCCGTGGCCGCCCCCGTGGCTTGGTGTGGGGCTGACACTGAGCCACCGTTTCATGGCCAGGAAGCTGAAGCTCAGTGGGACGAGGTGGCTGTGCCCGAAATCCCACGGAGCGGGGACTGTGCTCCGGGCGTCGTGTCCTTGGCTGCTGTAACCATGGCTTGGGCGCAAACACCACCCCGATGAACCCCGAGTCCAGCCTGGCGGGCGCTCAGGACAGTGGGGACGTGCACCCTTTGTGACTTGGATGCAGAGACAGTGGCCATTTGTGTGAGGGCACCCCAGCCCCCCACTGCCTGCGGACGGCCTGACCTTGCCACGGAGCTCCCAGCCCGTGCGGACATAAGCGTCACTGTCCCCCACGCCGGGGACCTTCTGCCGCCCTACAGCTGCGCCACGGTGGGCCAGGCGGGTGCCGTAGACACCCGCACTTCCTCAGATGGCCGTGGGAGCCCCCGCGAGCTGCCAGGAAGGTGGGGGGGCCACATCCTCCCAGGCTCCCGGAGACAACCGCTCACCGCGGGGGCGCTGCCAACCGGGCCGGGGGGTCCCCCATGCCCGCGACCCCCTGGCGCATCCGCGGAGAGCTGGAGCGTGTCAGCCGGGTCAGCAGGGCCACCGCCCGGCCGCGGCGCCCTCCCCACACCACACAGCATTTTCCGCGTGGTTGGCAGGCCCGCTGGTCACGACAGTCTACTTCGGACTCCCACAGGTTTTGAACGGGACAGATAGCAAAGCCAGTATTGAGAAAATCTGGCACTTGGGTCCCATTGTCCCGGCGCAAGTGGGCCTCGAGGCCCAGACTTCCACACGGCCCTCTCCTGAAGGTCACCAAGCAACGTGACCGGAGCAGGGCAGGCGGGGTGAGCAAGCCTCTGGGAAATGACAATCCTTTTGTTGTCGGGCCTGGAAGGTCAGAAGCTGCCATTTGAGACTGCCTGGACAGCGGGAAGTCCGCCCCCAGAAAGGTGACAGCATCTGGGCCAGAAGGCAGCCCCACAGCCTCCACCAGCCACGTCGCACCCTGCAAAGGCCCATTATCCCGTCACGAACAAATGCCATTGTGATCTGGATGCGGTGGCAATAAAGGGGGCTTGTGGGAAAGGCCACCGGCACAGCCCCCCGCCGGGAGAGGCGGCCACGGCAGGCAGCGGGCGCGCGGCTCCGGAGAGCCGCCAACCCCACCCAGCGTCGGGGCGGTTACAACGCAGCCCGCGCCACGCTTCGTGGCCGCCATGTCCCACCAAGCGGCCCCAGACACAGGCCACGGGGACGGGGCCGCGGCTCCTGGCGGAAGTACGGGGCAAGGCGCCGAGAGCCTCCGGTCCCAACATGCCGCTCGGCGGGTCGGTGCACCCCTGGGTTTATGTGCGTTTCTGTTTAAAGCCCCCCTAGTGAATACGCATCCTCAATTCACCGCCACGGAGCTCCCGGCCAGCAGCACCATCACTCACACCTGAGCCCCGTCCCCAGCACCCAGAGTGTCCCCGCGAAGCCCGTCGCGGCCTTCTTGCATGCGGGGGCGCTGGACAGCCCTCGGGCGTCACGCGGGGCCGTTTCCAACGGAGAGGCCCCCCGCGAACCGCGCACAGGTGCGCCAGGAGGCCGCAGGTGCGCCACGGAGAGGCCCTGGTTTGCTGTGCGAGCGGGCGTGGGCTGGTCCGGCCACGGCTGGGACCACGGAGGACCACGGTAGCACCCGGAATGTGATTTTCGGGTTCCAAATAGACGCTCGTGGGGAGGCGAATCCGCACATAGGGAAGGTGGAGGGTGAGGCTCGCACGGGTCAAGGACCATTTCTCAACACGAAGCTCTGGTTCCTCTCGGGACAGATCCCCAAACTTGTCGCTGCTCGAGAGAAATGAAGACCTTAAAAATAGCATCTCCCCACAGAAGCGGGCTTGGGATGCTCCTGTCCCCCGACAGGCACGTCCCAGGGGCGGGCTGCTCTGCGGACCCATCCCGGTGGGGAGGTCACCAGGGCATGGCCAGAGACCCGGACGCTTGGCTCTCAAACGGCGGGGCCTCTCCGGGGAAATGACCCTGCTTTTCTCCTAAACGTTCAAGTGCATCCTTGCTAGTGCTGGCCTCTCTCTGAGCGACTGAAGTCTCCGAGTGAAATGTATGGTCTGCCCCTTGCCGATTGGCAGGACCCTACTGTATGATTTTGTGAAAAAGCCCCAAATCTTGCTTTTCTCTAGCCTTATTTTCCTTTAATCTCGTATTGTCCTTACTCTAAGTTCATTTTAGCCTCCAAACTTTTGGGGAAGAGGTGGAGGAGACAGAATGCAAATCAGTAAGGCAGGAGAATGCTCCTGTAGGGACCCTCAGAGGACCAAGGCTGGGGCTGGTGTCCCTACAGTGCGGCGGGGGGGGCAGGGGGGACGGCTTTCCAGGGGCCGCCTAGAAAAGGAAAACGCTGGAAACAAAGCGCTTTACCTGCTGGTTTGCCTGCGTCGCTTGTTAATACGGTGAAGGGCACAGCAGAAATGAGAGAAGGCACCATCTCCGGGGTGCGGGAAGCGGGGCTCAGGCTGGGGCTGGATGTCAGGGGAGGAGCAAGGACGGGTGCGTGGGGTCCCACCAGGCAAGGTAGAAATTGCCCGCAGGTGAGTTTCTCCGACTTCGCTCGGTGCTCCGGACAAACGTCTTCGCCCGGTGCTCCGGACAAACGTGGTGCACCGCATCCCGGCGCTGTGAAGCCCCCACAATCCGCTAGAACGTCCGCTTCGACAGGCCCCGAGAACCCTAAAACCCCACACCGCCGCACTCGGGGTCCTGTGCCCATGTCTGCCAGCCACCGTTTGAGACCGATTCCCTCCATCAAACCAAGTACGCTTCAGACCCTTTCCTTCCCGGAGACCAGTGTGGGAACCACCCCAACAGACACTGAGCTGAGCTTGACATGACTGAGCACCCGGCACTCTCCCAGGGGCGCGGCAGCCGCGGGAGTTCGGGGTCCAGCGAGAAGTGGCTCCAGCTCTCAGGTCCAGCAGAAGCCGCAACTCTGCAAACGGTTTTGAAAAGAAAAACAGAAAAGCCATTATCATAATCGACACCAAGGACTTTCTTGCACGTTAAACAAATGTAGGTGCCCAAACGGAAATCCTCTTCGGAACCAAGATTCTGGAATATTCCTTGGCGTGAAGCCGTCAGGAGCAGGCAGGGGGAGTGGGGGCCGGGCAGAGCGTCCATCCACCGGGCCCCCAGCCGCAGGGAGAATGCAGCCCAGCATCCGGGAGATCCGCCCTTCCCTCCATCCCTCCTCCCTTCCAAGGAAGGTCGCTGTCAGGGTTCGGCTTAAACAGCTGGCCAGCTGCTGCCGGAGCTCCGGCCCCCGGCCGCCGCTGTTCCAGCTGGAACAGAGGGCGAAACAGTGGCCTGGCCGACGTGGGCCCCCTGGGCCTCCACTGCCGCTCTGGGTCTGACTGTGCTGGGGGCACCCCCCCAACCGGGCCTCCAGAACTGGCCGGTCCTCCCAGACCCCGGGTGCCTCCTGGAGGAGCTGGGGTGGCCTCCTCCTGTGACCCCCAGGTCTCGCTCCCTGCCCTGCGGACAGACCACGGCCCCCTCTGGGGCAGTCGGAGCTCCCTCCTCCCGGAACGTGAGGGGCAGACACCACCACCGTCTGAGCTGCGAGGCCAGTGACACCTCCAGGCCGTGAGGGGCTGCGTGCGAGGGATGGGCGGGTACCCGTGGCTGTGAGCATCTGTCCCCACGAGGCTCAGTCACCGCAGCGACAAAATCCCGTCTCTGTCTCAACGAATTTGAGGGAGTTTTCGTCTCTCAGAACCAGGACCCGGGCCAACCCACCCGGCGACGGCAGGACGGCGGCCGGCCCTGCCCCGGCCATCTGACGGACTCACCGGCACTGAGGGAACCAGCACGCGGCTCATACAGCGTCTGCACAGAGCGGGGACGCGACAGCCACTCTGAGCCAAAGGCCCGTCCCGCCTCTCAAAACGGGGGTCAGCAAGCTGCTCCCTGCAGGGCCAGACTGCGCACGTGAGACCTTGCGGGTCCCCTGGCCCCGTGAGCCACGTCCCCATCGGAGAAGACGACTGGACCCACAGGCAAGTCTCTCTCAGGGCCGCGGGAGCCAACGGAGGTTTGTAGGGTAAGGATGCTGTCCATCCTTCAGCCCTGTAGACTCGCACCCATATCAAGCTCTGGGAAACACACTTGGTTCTGGAAACCACAGGTGTTCCTGTCGACCGGACGTTAGCTCCCGCGTGAAGCTGCGTGACCACGCACGGCTGGACACAAGTCGCTCACTGACGGTGGGTCACTCTCTTCCTGCGCAGGGACAACCTGCTAAGAACCTCGTGTTCTCGACACCCGATGAAAAAGAAGATGCTCAGATGACAAGGATGCGGATGGTCAGAGGCACCGCTGCCCCCCGCCGGGCCCCCGCCCAGCCGCCGGAGGGCAGCCCTCCCTCACGCGGGAGGGGTCGGATGGCTGAGCTCGGCCAAGTGGAACAGGATGCGGGACTGACCCTGGGTCGCGCCCGCCCGCCCTGGTGTCCCGCGGGGACCCGGGGGACCAGACGCACCTGCAGGCAGAGGGGCGTGGCTCCCCGGGCGTGGGCGTCCCCGAGCGATCGGATGTGTCAGCTCTGGATTGGAGGTCGAAGGAGCCTGGGCCTCTGGAGCCTCCACCGGCTCCACGGAGCAACGGGTCCACGAGAACACGCCTGTCCGCGGGAGCAGACGGGGTGTTACAGGAGCGACGGCCCACGTCTACCTCCCTGGGGACACGTCGGCCCTGCAGCGAGACGCCTCTGCGGAAGAGGGAGGCCGGCAAAGCGCGCACAGGGGCACGAGGGTGAGGACGGCCAGCGGGGGGGCCTTCCCCGCCCCGCACTCCACGCGAGCTCCCCCGGGACCGCGGGGCACCCCGGCTCCTCCCCGCTCCCCGCCGCGCACAGCAGCCGGCCCCCTCCTGCTCCCGTGCCCCCGTGTACCCTCTGGCAATCCTGGAGGACTGCAGGGAGGAGGCGATGGGGGATCCTCTGGAGCGCGGGCAGACCCAGCCTGAGCCGACTCAGGCACCGTGAGACGTTCTGGCAGAGGCGGGAACTCCGGCATCAAGAACCGGCTTTGCTCCCCGTTCCACACGGCTCGGTGGGGTCCCCACGGCCCCTGTCGGTCCCCCTCGGCGGGCTGTCCAGTCTGCCAGGCTGGGGCTGTGTCCTCCTCCGGCCCTCGGCGGCCACCTCCTCCGCCCCACGCCCCCCAGCTCCCGGAGACGAAGCTGGAGGCACCCGGAGGAGGGGCAGCAATCCCGGAGGGGGCGGGGGTGTCCGGGGCCCGGGGCAGCCGTGGTCTCGGGACGTGGCCGCGGGACACGTCAGCAGGTGTGCTCACGAGGCCCGACCTTCTCGAGGGCCCCGGCCTGCCCGGCCCCCGAGCTTTCTCGGGCCGGCCACGGGCGCTCTCGCCACCGCCGCCGCCGCAGGCCTTCCTGGCTCCGTCGCAGCCTGCCCGAGGGGAGCCAGCTTCCCCCACCCCTCCCGAGACCACCCCTCTACGAGACCTTCCGAGGCCGGACGCCGCCGTTCCTCCGGAGGAGAGCTGGTGAGACGCTGAGACAGAGGCGGCCGCCGTGCCGAGGGGCCCCGGGCCCCTGCTGCGCCAGCTCCTGTCTGTCGCGGGGCCTGGCACGTCCACCGCCCTCAGGGGCAGGGCTGCGGCCGAGGCCGGAGGGGACGTCTCAGCCCACCCGTGACAGCAGGAGGGAGGGCGCAGGCCCGGACCCCTGCTGGGGAGCGCGGGCGGAGGGGGGGAGAGCGCAGCCACCTGGAAGGAGTGAGCGTGGGAAAGCCGAGACCCAGGACAGAGCACCGAGTCAAGTGCGGAGAAGGACCCCTGTCCCACGTCCACTCAGCGGCACAGCACTCGAGGGCATGTGCCGGGGACGGGGCTCAGGCTCCGAGGCCAGTCCCCCCTTGTGTCTCTAGGAAGCAGATGAGTGTTGGAAGCAATAAAGGGCTCTGGTCCATTCGGACCCACTCCCGGGACGGGGCCCACCCAGGCCGCGGGACACAGGGACCTCTGGTGAGGGAGGCCCGCTCTTTCCTACTGCCCACAGGGGGTTCGGGACAAAGCCGGTCTTCAGAGGCCATGACACTGCCCGCTGCCCCGCTCGGGGCAGACCAGCCGCACACGGCGTGTTTGAGACGGGCCTGGGGCCGAGCTGGGCTCCCGCCCCGTGACGCTGCACCAGGTCCTCCCCTCTCACCCAGAAAGGGCATGACGCTGGCGGGATGAGAACCGCGAGGACAGGCAGCACCAAGACATGAGCCCAGCAGCACCCAGCACGGAGGCTGTGCAGTGAGCGGGCTGCGAGTTCGAGTCCTGGCGGGCCCTCCATGCTGTGGGGCCGGGCAGCCCCGGAGACAGGAAACTTCCCGGACGCGGGACGTGCGCTGCAGAGACCTGGCACGTCGGGCAAACGGAGGAGGGGTCACCCCGCCTGGGAGCGTGACTTGACGTGGCGGCATCCGCTTCGTCCCCCGCAAAGGCGGCAGGCTGCCATGTGACTCAGAGGCTCCAAGTCCTTCCCGGCCCCTCAAGTGCGGCCCGACGCAGAGACACCGTGTCCTCCCCGGTGGCAGCAGGAGGCCCTCAGCCCGTGCCACCCGCGGACCCACCCGAGGCAGTCAGACAAAAGCTGGGACTCGAACGACCAGGACATGCAGATGCGGGACAGAGGGAGGACACGCTGGCAGGAAGGCCCTGCCAAGGACACGGCCCCACGTGGCTTGCGGTCGTACCCAGAAGCTGTGAAGCCAGAGCAGGCGTTCTCTGGCTGTTCCGATGAACCGGCTGCAGGGGAGCCCGGTGTAAACTGCATGCTTTTCACATACAAGCTTTAGTCCAGAAAACACAAATTTCGATAATGCCTCCTTCTTTCAGGCAGAAGGGACTATGCAAAGAGGTGCTTTCAGAGACTATAAAGATGCAAGAAAACAAAAAGAAAGAAGAGGAAGAAGGCTGTAAAGAAAGAGCACAGCACTGGGCATCACGTTGAGCTTCAGGCACTTCCCCGGAGACGGGGCCGCCCGCGCGGAAGAGGCGGGGCCCTGTCCTCCGCGGTCCTTGACAGCTGCAGCGGGCGCTGGAGCAGCTCTGAGCCCCGGGCAGCCAGTCCGTTGGCCAAGAGGGACGCGGCCATGCTCCAGGGCAAAGAGCTCCGGTCACCCCCCAGTCTGGGGTGGGGAGAGCACCCCACGGTGAGAACGTGAGGGTAGACATGCAGATCCACGGCACGGAGACCCCGGGAATGCACTCTCCCGTCGGAGGCCACTTAACTGTGACCCAGGTGACAAGACAGGTGGACAGGGAAATACTAGAGTTCTCAAAAACGGTGCTGAGAAAACGGATGTCTGCATGAAAAGAATGAATTTGGGTCCTTCTCATAGCTTTATATGCCTGCACATACACACATGCACAGGCATGTTCGCATACGTACATGAGACGCCAGAAGCACCAGGCACCGAAGAAACGATACATACACTGGATCTCATCCAATTAAGTCTTTGTGCATCAGAGGACAGCAGAGAGAAAGTGAGACGAGAGCCCACTTTCTTCTGACGGGGGTGGGGAAAGGAAGAAAATATCTGATAACGATCTAGTATCCACAATATATAAAAAACACCTCGAACTCAACAACAAACAGGCAAATGGCCCGATTTTAAAATGGGCAAGAGATTGAATCTCATTTTTCTACAAAGAAGATATGCAAGCATCCAATAACACGCATCCTGGTACCTGAATGTTCACAGCAGCCTTACTCATCAGAGTCAAAAAGTGGAAGCAACCCAAATGTCCATCAGCGGATAAATGGATTAACAGAATATGTTGTATCCACACCCTGGACCATCACTCAGTCCCGAAAATGAGCCAACTACTCGTACGTGACGCGGTGAACTGAGAGCACGCTACGCTCGGTAAGAGAAGGCGATGTGCACGGCCCCATCCGTGCGACCCCCACCAGTATCCCGAAGAGATGACTCCGGAGGCAGAGAGTAAGGCGGGTGCCGTAGCCTGGGGAGGAGGGGAGGTCGCGAGTGCGTGGGGGGCCTCTCTTCAGGGAGAGGAATGGGTTTGGGAATCAGCGATGATGCCGGCTGCACACCTCCGCAAACACAGTAAAAACTACGGACTTGCACAGTTTAAAATGGTGAATTCTATGGTAAGTGAAGTATATCTCAATTTAAAAATCAAGGGCCCCTGGGTGGCTCAGTCGGTTGAGCATCCGACTCTCAGCTTCAGCTCACATCATGATCTCATGGGTCGTGAGATCGAAACCTGCGCTGGGCTCCCCACTCCGTGCGGAGTCTGCTTGAGATTCTCTCTCCCTTCACCTCTGCCCCCCAAAAGAAATAAATAAATTAAGTAAAAAATAAAATCTTTCAAAATCAAATAAACAACAAAGCCAACAAGAGCCAAAGCCGGCTGGGTCTGGAAGGGCGGGGGAGGCAGGCCCCCGTCCTCACGCACCCCACCCCCCGAGAAGGGGGGCCGCTGGGCCAAGAGACCCAGCCCGGGGTCCGCGCCGCTTCCCACACCACCCGGTCACCGGGACACCCCCGAGATGGCGCCCATCAGGTCTGACTGTGCCGTGAACCCAGAAGAAGTCAGACGCCCTAAAAGCTTTGCTTGGTAAAGTGATGAAGAAGGTGCCTTACTTCCCCCCCCCACCATCCCCCCAGGACCCAACTTACTCTTCTCGGTCCTCCTGGGCCAGGCGATGAACCAAGAGACTACTGTCTCCCTGCAACCCCACCCAAAAACCACCTTGTCCCTCCAGGGCCCTTCCAGGCTCATTCGTGTTTCTTTGGTGTCATGTCCCCGGCAGGCGGTAAATTCCATGATGGAAGCGGGTTTTGCTCACGGTGTGTCACTGTGTCCGGCACAGGGCCTTAGATCATGCTGCTCAGGAAGTATTCACTGAGGGAGGGAAGGGGGAGCTGGGGGGGAGGGAAGAGAGAAGAAAGAAAGGAAGGAAAGGAGGGAAGGAGAATCAGGAATTCAATGTTACTTCTCCTCCAAAAATCTGCAAAATGAAACAGATTCTTGGCATCTAAGCAAGAGAAGTAGACTCAAAGGTCACTCCGGCTAGTCTCCGACCCAGAACCAAAGGCCCTCACCGGGCATCCGGCTCCTACCTTAACCAGGGGCCTACTCCCCCCCTCCCCCGCCGCCTCCACGGGAGGCCGCGTCTAGCAGAAGCCTCGAGCATGGGGCGCAGAGTCCGCTTGCAGACCCGAGCCGCCATCCTCCGGGGACATCCGCGTCTTCCCCCCGGTGTGTCCTCGCAGGTCCCACTCTCTCTGTTAGGGTCGGGACACCATCTCGGGGGTGCTCATAACGTAAGGCTCCCTGCTCGCTTTCTCAGTCGCCAACCCCAAGAGCAAAGAGAAGGAGGAGAGGGAGCGGGAGGGGACAGGGAGGCAGCAGGGAGGGAGGAGGGAAGTCCGTAGGGTTAGCACAGCCCCCGGGCCCCGTGTCCTTGGCCACGGACACTGGGGGCTGGATGAGCTCACAGCTTCTGGAAGGGGAGCGAAGGGCTGCCCGGTCAGCAGTGACTCAGGCCGGCCGACAATGGGGGGACAGTGAACGGGCCGGGAGCAGAACAAAGGGGTTCTGTGGAGCAGTACCACACAGAGGGCAGGGCTGCCGCGGGGACGCTCGGAGAAGAAAGGCCCTCCGCAAACGTGGGCTGGGGACCACCCGGAAGTGCAGAGTCATCTCCGAGGCTTCCAAAGGCGAACGCGTGCTCGCCGTGGGCAGAAGACAGCGCCACAGGGTCCTGGGGGGACCCCGCGTGTGCGGCCCTCCGCCGGCCAGGTGGGGAGGCCGGGCACCGGGGCTCGCCGTCCGCTCGGCGCCTCGCTGGCCTCCGGCCACCCGGGGCTCCGACGCAGGCCGTCCCCTCCTGTCCCGGGGCCCCGGCATCAGCCCCGGGGCCCTCTCTCCCCGGGATCGGGCAGGACCCAGAGAGGAGGGACGGCCTCCGTGAGAGGGGCAGGAGCCTGTCCTCCCACACCCTCGAAACCTCAGGCACTGCGGGGTCCACGCGGGCCCCTGCCCCCCAGACACCCAGCAGCAAGTCGGCTGCCCCTCCAGGGCCAGGGCCCTGACCTGCACGGGGTACGTGTCCCGACCGCCTGGGAGTCCAGGACCGGGTCCACCCCGGGAGAACCCCCGAACCCCCGATGGCTCCCGGCGGCCCCGCGGCACGGCCAGCTCCCTCCAGCTGTGAGCACGCGGCCTTCTCATCAGCAGACTGTGTCCCGGGGCTGGCGCGGAGCTCACCACCCGCGCCCTCGGACCGCGGGCCGCAGGGGGTCCTCGAGAGCCTTCATTTCACGAAGACACGGAGGCTACCGGCGATCGCCTGTTTCCTGTGCCGCATCGTCTGTCCCAGCAGAGCCGGGGACAGAGCTGCCATGCTCCTTGCCTGGGAGAAGCGGGAGGGAGGTCTGGGGGCTGCGCGAGCTCTCGAGGTCACACGGCTCAGCGTCGGGAAATTCAGGATGCAAACTCGGCTCTCAGGACAGAGGGACCCCAGGCCCAGAGAGGTCTGGTGACCTGCCAGGTACACGTCTCACCTGGTGGAAGGTGGTGCTGACATAGAAAGCAGGTGTCTGGAATTTCTGGAATTTTCCCCAGAAGAGCCCTCGAAGCTAGCCTAAGTGCCCCTTCTCCGGGAGCCCCCTACTCCCGAGCGGTGCCCTCTCTGCCTGGGGGCCCCTCCTGGCACTGACGGACGCCTGCAGCCCCCGGGGGCTACCTCCTCCCAGTCGGGCCGGGAAGGGGCAGATGCCCAGAAAGGAGCGCGGCTCGCCTGGAAGGCCTGACTTGTCTCTCTCGGATGTGTACCCAGCACCAGTGACACAGCAGGAGGTGGTGGTTGCTGTCGCCCAGGATTCCAGGGGGAAACATTGTGATAATGACAAGGCTGATTTTCTTAATGTGATTGGCACTAACTTCAAGGGAATTTGTAATTTCCATAATGATCTTTCTTGAAGGCGAGGGAGTGTGTCATTTGCCAAAGAAGAGGGTTTGCAGAAGCCTGTATCCAGTACTGCATGGGGGGTTTGGGATCAGGGGCCCCCAGGGCCACCGTCTGGTCGCCGTGCCAGACACACTCAGTGTTCCGAGTACGGGCACTTTAGCAACTGCGAATGGCTTCTCCTTGTCAAACACTTCATGCTCCGGAGCTGAGAAGACAGGTCTGTGTGAGACCCGTGTCCTGGACACGCCCTGGCATCACACGTTAGGCCCGCCCCTCTCAGGGAAGCCAACCAGTAGGCCAGCGCGTTGGCCGTGACAACTTGCAGACAGAGCTCGGGTCGGACCGAGAATTCTCCCCAAGTCCACGGAGAACATCCCCAGGCAGGGCACAGTCCTTCCTGCCTGGGCTTCTATCCCAGATGGCGACATTGTTTCCAATGGAGGAAAATCAAAGACATTTCCAATGTAAGGGACAAGAAGCAGATGTTCCTGAGAAAAAATGCCACCCCCATTCATCAGACTGGTTGTTCTATTCCCTGAGCATCACTGCTATCTCCCCCTCCCACCTTGATATGAGACATTTGGGGCCATGATGGGTGGAAGGGAGCCCTGAGAAGCGGTGGCCAAATGGGAGCCCAGGAAGAACAGGGCAAAGTTCCATGCTAAGGTGACCCGGTTCCTTAAAAGGCCAGATCTTAGCCCTACAAAGTGCTTTGCTGTCAGGGTGACTCACTGAGCTTCTCAAGGCCAGGAAGACAGAGGGGGGCTAATGGATATCAGCATTTCACTGAGCACTGAAAAGGCACTCATTTTTTTAGAAATTATCCCAACATATAATTTTGTCAGTGAGTGGGTACACTTAAATATATATGAGACAACACTACCAAATTATGGGGACAGTTTTGTGTTGTTTTACTATCAAGCCACAGACACCTAATTTACACTAAAGTGTGCAGGTCTATCTTGTGAAGAACACAGTGCCATGCGGGCTCCCCGGGAAGCAGCTGTCTGCCCCGTGGCCAAGTGGCATCCCATGACACTGCGGATGTCTGTGGGGAGTTCACAGATGCTGGAGCGCTCCTCCAGAAGGGACAGCAAATATTAAGCTGCTGAAGCTCCCAGAGCAGAAGGGGATGGGCGGCCTTGAGTGTCCCCTGAGAAGCCCTGGGTGCAGATTCCTGCAGCCACAACGCTCACCCACCGGGACTTATCTCACACCGTTTCTTCATTCTTCTGCTCTCAGAAGGTGACACCTGCCATTTAAACAACGTCCTGGTGGATCGTTCTCAACAGGCCACTCCGGGTACCACAGATGCGGCCTCACCTCAGGACGCTTCAGCAGACGGGAGAGGCCCCAGCGGGGCTGGACGGGGCTGGGCAGGGCTGAGTGGGCCCGACGACTGCCCATGGAGGGCGGCCTCCACCCTCAGAGCCGTGCCTCTCCGCCCCGATCCATGCGGTGGAACCGCCAACGAAAGATACAGCCAATATTCAAATGACCCAATCAAAATTATTTTAAAAACCACACAAAGAGTCCAGATAACAAAACTAGAAAAATGGAATTTATCCAGAGTGAGCTCAAAATCCGAAGCTCAGGTGCAGCATGTGCTGCAAGCTGGGGGAGGGTGAGGGAGTACATGAGCAAGAGACGCAGCGAACGCAATGGCCGATGGGGAGGTCTGAGGAATATAATAAGAATGATGCCAGTTTGGGTTACCTTGATAGAATTTAACATTCAGACTTGAGCCAGTCAACCCAAATTGAGCCGAGGGGTCCAGACCTAGACACTGTGCAGACCAGCCCAGAAGCAGGCTAGACGGCGTTCCAAGGAGGATGCGGAGAAGTAAGAAGACTAGTGCTATATGCAACTAATGAATCATTCAACACAACATCAAAAACCAATGATGTGCTCTATGTTGGCTAACTGAACATAATAATAATAAAAAAAGAAGACTATATCTTTATAATATTAACCCTTCACAGCTGGCAATACAGCATATCTTTCTGTTTAGTTAAATGAAAAAAAATGTTGTATGTGTTCTGTACATTTCTTAAACTTATTCCAAGATACTTTATATACTATAATGAATATGATCTTTTCTCCCTTTAAATTTTCAAACTAGTCATTGCCAAAATACAGAACTCCTGTTAGTTAGTATTTTTATATAGTAACTAGCAAACTTCGTACAAATTGTTTTAATAGTTCAAACAGTATTTTCAATTTATTCTTGAGGATTTTTAGATGGACAATCAAATCATCAACAAATTACAATAATTTTTAAAATTTGTCTTTGGGGGCTATTTCCTATTTCTTATATTTTTCTTATCTAATTGCATTGTCTGAAACTGGTAGATCAATGTTAAAGTAGGAAAATGAGCTCTCTTGATTCATTCTTAAGTATAATAGATATCTCTTGATTGTTTTACCCTAGTGTCCGATGTTAAGTTTTTTGGGTTTTTTTTAAAGATTTTATTTATTTATTTGACAGAGAGAGGTAGAGAGAGAGAGCACAAGTAGGCAGAGAGGCAGGCAGAGAGAGAGGAGGAAGCAGGCTCCCCGCTGAGCAGCGAGCCCGATGTGGGCCTCGATCCCAGGACCCTGAGATCATGACCCGAGCCAAAGGCAGCAAGCAGCTCAACCGACTGAGCCACCCAGGTGCCCCCCTGATGTTAAGTTTTAATTTAAAAAGCAAAACATTTACCAAGTTAAGGGAGAGTCACTCTATTCCTAATTTGCTAGAACCCTTTTTTTTTATCATCAATAGAGTCTCTTAGAAATTTATTGAGATGAACTTCTTTATCTTTAAGCCTGTTGATGTCATAAATTACATTAATAGTATCCTCTACTAAGCCATCATCTCATTTCTGAAATCAAAATGTAGTATTCTGTCCATACTCTGCTAGATTTGATTCGGTAGTATTTTGTTTACAATATAATGCATCTGTATGCACAAGTAACATTGGTCTGTAATATTTCATACTATTTTGGTCAAATAGTTCACACTGATTTGGTCAAATCATTATGCAAATAATTCTTTAAAAAAATTATGTGAACTCAGTAAAATGAATTCGGAAGATTTTTTAATTTTGTCTGTGGATACACCAACCCGAAACAACATGAAAACTGTCTATTCCAAAACAATGAGATTTCACTGTCCACCTATGGGAATGGCCAGAATCCAGAACACTGACAACACGGAATGCTGGCGAGGATGTGGAGCCACAGGAAGCATCATCCATTGCCCGGTGGGAATTCAGAGTGGTGCTGCCGATTTGGAGGAAAATTCGGCAGTTTCTTAAAAAACAGAACATATTCTTACCATATGATCCAGCAATTGGGCTTCTTGGTATTTACCCGAATGAACTGAAAACTTACATGCACACAAAAACCTGCAAACACACATGTTTATAGCAGCTTTATTCTTAATTGACAAAGCTTGTAAGCAACCACGAGGTCCTTCAACAGATGAACGGAAATGTAAACCGTAGTATGTTCAGTCAATAGAATATTATTCAGCACTAAAAATAAATGAGCTATCAAGCCATAAAGAGGCATGTAGGAAATTTAAATGCATATGACTAAGTGAAAGCAGCCGATCTGGAGAAGCTGCACGCTGCGTGATCCCAACTCTATGATGTTCTGGAAAAGGCAAAATGACGGGGACAGTTAAAAGCACAGTGGTTGCCAGGGGTTAGCAGGGAGGGGGAACAGGCAGAACAGAGAATTTTTAGGGCATTGAAAATACAGATATCAGAATGGAGGCACATGTCATGCCCTATTTGTTTGAACCCAGAGAATGCACCAATATCAACTGTGGACCTTGGCTGATGATGATGGGCCCGTGCAGGCTCACCAGTTCTGACAAACGTACCGTCTGGTAGAGAGGTGGATACAGGCGAGCCTCTGTGTGTAGACGGGCAGGGGGCCTATGGGTCATCTCTGTAACTTGCCCTCAGTTTCACTGGGAACCTAGAACTGCGCTGAAAAATAAAGGCTATTAAAAAAATTACCTCTTTCCTAAAAGTTTAAAAGCACTTGTCACTGGGGTGCTGGGTGACTCAGTCGGTTAAACGTCCAACTCTTGATTTTGGCGCAGGTCATGATCTCAAGGTCACAAGATCAAATTCCACGTTGGACTCCCAGGTTGGGCGTGGAGCCTGCTTGGGATTCTCTCTCCCTCTCCTTCTGCCCCTCCTCAGCCTGGCTTGCACGTGCTCTCTCTCTCTCTCTCAAAAAAAAGAACTAGCCACTAAAACTGGTCTATGCCCTAGACTTATGTTTTCTTGATTGGGAGGTGATTCTTCGACAACATTCACAGTTAATTCCAAGAACATCAATCTATCCATACTTTAAAGTCTTATGGGGCCAGTTTTGCCAGTGTCTATTTTCCCTGAAAATAATGCAATTTATCCAAATCGACACGTTTACAAATATATGGTCATCTCCATTTTCATGCTCACTCTTTAATAACTTCATCTGCTGTTCCACACCTCTTTTTCCATTTCTCACATTGTGTATTGGTGTTTTCTCTTTTTGATTTGACTGTTTGGATGTCTTTACTTTCATCTCGATTTTCCAACCAACCAGTTCATGGATCTATAATCCCTTTAGCTATTTCTCCATTTTCTGATGAAATAATTTCTGGGCATATCATTTGCTTTTCCTGTTTTTCTGGCTTTGTGTTTGTGCTGATAGTCTTTACCCCTTTCTTAACTTCTTGAGTATCCAACATATTTCTTTACATTTTTCCTGAATGGTGATGAATGAATTGAACACTTTAAATTTTCATGAATACGACTCCAAGCACCCCCGTAAGACCTGATAGACAGGTTTCCATCGATACAAACTAAACGTATCAGTTTTATTCCCTCTTTAACGCAACTTATTTTGTGGAGTGATTCTTTTTTTTTTTTTAAAGATTTTATTTATTTATTTGACACAGAGAGATCACAAGTAGGCAGAGAAGCAGGCAGAGAGAGAGGGGGAAGCAGGCTCCCCGCTGAGCAGGGAGCCCGATGCGGGCCTCGATCCCAGGACCCTGAGATCATGACCCGAGCTGAAGGCAGAGGCTTTAACCCACGGAGCCACCCAGGTGCCCTTGTGGAGTGATTGTTAACTTACAAATGGTTTAAGGTTGAGGCGAAAACTTCCAGTCAGGGTGTAAGTACAATGTGATCCTGGTCTCAGCGGATGGAGGTGGAAGCCGGTATGGCGAGCTCAAGGACATGGAGCAGCGTGGTCTGAGGGGCCTACAGTCCAGGGTACCTGCGGCATCCGTCTCCAGCTGCCAACAGCGGGCCAACCACGTGTTGGGGGTCCTGATCCCCTGTGGGTCCCTACCATCGTCCATACCATAGAGAACTGTCTTCTCTCTGCCCCCTGCTCTTTCATATATACACACATATATGTAAACTTTCTTCAAAAAAGAAAAAAGCACTGTTTTAAAAATCTTCATCTTACGACAAAGCTCTCTAACCATGGAGATTCCAAATGAGAACCTCACCACCACCCACACCAAGAAGCAGGTCCTTGAGGGTCTCACAATCCTGTTCTCTGCCCACACGCAGACAGAAAGCACAGATGCAGCGGTCAAGGGCTGGACTCACAGGGGCTCTCGCCATCAGAAAGCCGGGGCCAGGGCTGCCCCCCCAGCTCTGCCATCGTCAGCTGCCTGCCCACCACAGCCCTCGTGGCCGACACGCTAGCCCTGTGCCTCAAAGTCATCCTGGGAATTAAAGCCATTTTAACACAAAGTACCTCTCGAAGGCTTTCTTTGGAATACTCCTCATTCCAAATGAGCGTTCGCTTCTGGATATGCTTTGCTTTGCATACCGTGCCCGCCTCTGACGTGGTGAACAATGGTCATGCACGCCCAGCCTCTACCGAAAGGAGGAGGGGAATTAAATTCATGGCCGGTGAAGCAGGTGCTTGCCTCAGAGCTGAAGAGAAGACGCTCCTACTCCGTTGACCCTGACCCACACCTGCATTGCAGCCAGGCGCCAACATAAGTTTTCACAAGACACCCTGCGTTCCATGTAACACCATTCACCAATGTCCTACCCCAGGCGGCTTCATCATTTCTTGAAAACGATGCAAACGCAAAAACGAAGTTCGGTCGACCAGCTCAGAGGCTGGAAGGCCTTGGCTGCTTCATGGCAGACAATAGAAGAAAGACTGCGGACAGATAGGAAAGAGAACATGATTAAATCACAGAGGTGACATGAAATCAATAGAGGCAGCGCAAGATCGATCCGCCTTCGCTCCGGGTAAGAGCAGCGGGCTTGTGCATATTTTCAGATTGCTCCAAGATTGCTTCCTATTTGAATTGTGCAAAGAAAGGGTTTGGGGGACCGCAGGGGCCTGCTGTTTTCCTGAGCGTCCGATTCGATTCCTCAAGCTTGGTCATAGGCCTGCCCCCGCCCGATCCCGCATCACCGCTGATCAGTTCCGGCCCTGTGCGCAGAGGAGTCGCCAGTGCCAATACCAGCAAGGGGAGTTGGGCAATCCCCGGAGACAAGTCGCTCTGAGCTGACCGATGGGAGAACAAAGGAACCGCCCCTCGCCCCTGTGAAGACCCGGCTGATGGGAATCCAGGTCATGCCACAGCTCCCTCTCGACTCGCTGGCTCTGCGTCCCGAACATCAGCAGGGACTCGGGGTCCACCGAACACATTCCAAAGGTGGACAACAGGCAATTCAATGAACCCATGTGTTTGCGGAGGAAGTATCCGCACAGAGGACATTTCTAATCAGGGAGAGGGTGCCCGACTCCCAGCAGCAATCCTGCTGACCCGCTGATGGCCGTAAGCCTCTAAGCTCCCTGCGCCTCTGTTCTTTTTATCTGAACCTCGAGGCAGCCGGAGTCGATGATCTGAACATCTTGTTTAACCTCCAAAGTCCTCATTCTATAAAGATGGCACTAAAACTCCTGTGAATCATCTCTGCTTGGTGGTAACGAAACCAGGGGAATAGAAGCTATTGGTACTTTTCTCGAGCTCTCTGGGCAAAGCGTACCTCAACCACGTCAAACACACCTAAACAGAATGTTTCATTAGTAGGGAAAAGACGCACACAGCAGAAGCAGCATCCTGTCATCGATCGGAGCACGGAACAGCGGCAGGATATGGCCGCGGGTTTGCATTTGTTATTAATAGGAAGGCTGAATTTTCGGGACAAAAATAACATTATCCTCTGAACTAAGGAAATGTGAAGCTGTAAATAAAATATATGCAATTGCCAATTGAGAGGAGAGCGTGTCTGACATTGCTCTTCCAACGATGGCAGTCCTCGAGGCTCGGTGGCCGCCCTGGGCTCTGGTCTGGGGGACGGTCACGTGGCCACATGAAACAGGGTAACGGTCCAGAAACACCGAGAACAGACTCTCAAGGATGCACGGCTGTTTGGAGCTAAGGAATGGGAAGCGGTAAGGAGACCACTCGGGAGCATTCCTCCGTAGCAGCAGGGACGCAGCACCCCCAGGACGGGCCAGGGCGATGCCACCGAGCCTTCCCCCCGCCCCGGGCATTCTGAGACTCGAGGCAGGAATGACTGCACGTGCGTCAGTGCGGCAGGTGGGGGTGGAAGGAAAGTCGCTGACTCGTGTGCCCCAGCCTGCAGCCAGAGCACCGTTACCCCAGGCCTGAGGCCAGCCCTGCAGCCTCCGGACCCTCCCCTCCCAGGTAACAGGTGTGCCCACCTGCCTCCTGGCTGCTGGAGGCGAGAGTCCCAGAAGGGGGGGCGGGGAAAGGCCGACTGCTTCAGCTCAGTCCACTTCAGATCGCTCTTGACTTGTTTTCAACCTTCTTGGCATTTTAAGTGTCCAAGGCCAAGTTGTCTATGGACACAGGTGGCTCAATTTTGCACTTCTAATAATTCTCAAAAAGTAGTATTTCATGAATGATGAGATACTGAGTATCCACCCAAGTGATTCTGTTTCCTTATTTGCTTTAAAGGTGTCTCTTCATGGAAGAGTTTCAATTTCTTACTCATGGGCTGAATCGTGTCCCGTCACATTCATATGCTGAAGTCTGAACCCCAGGACCTCAGGACGTGACTGTGTTGGGATGGGGTCTTTCAAGGTGCCGTTAAGGTGAAATGAGGTCACTAGGATGGGCCCTGATCCGGTGTATCTGGTGTCCTCATGCGAAGAGAAGGTCAGGACACAGACATGACACACAGGGGGACCACCATGTGAGGACGGGGGAGAAGTCAGCCATCCACACAGCGGGGAGAGCGACCCTGGGAGGAACCAGTCCTGGGACACTGTGATCTTGGACTCCCTGGGACACTGTGATCTTGGACTCCCTGGGACACTATGGTCTTGGACTCCCTGGGACACCACTGTGATCTTGGACTCCATGGGACACTGTGATCTTGGACTTCCGGCCTCCAGGACTGCGAGAGAATAAACCGTTGTTCATGTGACGCTGGCCCTAAGAAACTAATATGGGGCGAGCCAATAACACCCAAGCCTTCAGGAAAGAGGAACGGGGCGAAACAAATGGACCGTTAGGGGAAGGGCTGCAGGTGAGGCTTGCTCATGCTGAGTGTGGGAGCCCAGAGCCCCACCGGCCGGGCAGCCTCATGCCCAAGAAAGCAAGCCCCCAAAATGCTGTCTTTGCAGCTTGGCTGGGCTGCACCTGGCATCCCAGATGCGGCGAGGAGAGGACCACACGGCAGGCCGGGGACGGCGGCATGAAGGGAGGACATTATGCTCTGCAGGATGGGACGAAGACCAAGGAAACAGCGCTCCGGGCTGGGGGACATGTTGCCACGTGGAGTCGCAATGGGGAGGCAGGTTTGGGGCCCAGAGGGTGCCCGGGTCAGCCAGGGGCAGTGGGAGAAGGTAGGATTGGAAGGATGGTCAGAGATAGCCCTGGAAACAGAGGCTCTGCACCTCGGAAAAGGCTTTGCTGAGGAGGGAAACATCTCGAAAAACCATCCGTTTGTATCTGAAAACCAGATTCCACTCCCCTCCCGCCCAGAGGAGACGCAGCCTGAATCAATGCACAGATATCTTGGTAGGGATCCTCAAGGTTCTTTCAAGGGGAAAGGAGAGGACCTGGGGGCCATCCAGGTCGGAGGAGACTGGTGCTCAGGAAGAGAGACCTGTGCCCGGATGGCATCTGGCCGGGTGCGGGGGCAGAACAAGACGGGCAACCCCGCCCGGCCCCGGGAGCGGCCCCGCTCCGGGCAGGGCGAGCTGCCTGCAGCCACCGGGCACCAGCCCGGCCGCCCATTCTGTGAGCATCCGGCCCCCAGGGAGATCACGGCCCCCAGGGGTGCTCCTGCTTGGGAGCTCCCCCTGCAAACCAGGGGCCATCATAAGGGCAGCGGGACCGAGGCTGCCCGCGACGGTCTATTCCCCCCCAGCGGCGTGCGGACACTCCGTGGGAAACTTATAAACCACGGCGTGTCTGAACATTGAAGGGGGCTGGGCCTGGGGGCTCCTGGGCTGGTTCATTTCATGAGCTCAGGGGCCTTACGGTAAGTGAGAGAGAGCCTGGGACCCCTGAGCCGCCCCGTCCGGCCAACTCTGGGTCTCCGAGATCCTCAGAGGACAACGTGACCCACTGCACCTCCAGGGGGAACGCTGCTCTTTGGAAGAAGAGGAAGGTTGACATGAAGCTAAACCCACGCTATCGGTCCAAACGGAGAGCCTGGGTTGGACCCCTTGCCCAGACACCGACCAGCCTTGAGTCCGAGGGGGGCCCTCGAAGGGCTAGCTCCTACTCCCTGGCCCTGAGGGCAGGGAGCACACCTTATCTTTGACCCCCAGCAGCCCCGGGGGTACATTCTCTCACAATGTAGGTGCTAATTAAATGTCTGCTGGATGAAGGAGTGAATGAATGAATGAAGCCTGGTGTGAACGGGGAAGGCCCAACAGATGCGGAGCCCCAAAGCGCATCCAGGCCAGGGACAGGCAAGCTCTCCCTGCAAAGCGAAACGGTAAATACTGCAGGCGTTTTGGCCCTCGGGCCTCCCCCGAGACGCCTCCCCTCCGCTCGTGTTGCGAAAGCAGCCGCGGTCACTATGGAAACCAATGAGGGCAGCTCCGTTCCAATCAAACTTTACGAACACTGCAATTTGAACTTCATATGATTTTCACGTGTCATGGAATATCGTTTACCTTTTGATTTTTTCCAACCACTCAAAAATGTAAAAACTGTTCCCAGCCCAACAGTCACAACAAAATGAGGGTCTAGGCAGATCTGCGAACCTCGGAGCTAGGGCGTGGCTGAGCAAGACGTCACAAAATCTGAGGAATCCTGCATCAGAAAGGATGCCAAGTCATCCTTGTCATCCCCGGATCCCATTCCCGTAGCCTCCAAGCTTCTCCGTTAGCAACACAGACCCTAAACCCAAGCTTCTTCCCTGGCGTGGGGGGGCGGGTCTTCCTCTGGGGCCCAAGCCCCCGCGGGGACCCAGGATTACCCCCTGTGGTTAACACGAGCTGGAAGTAAGTTTCATTGTGTTACATTACTGTGATGTTTGAGGTTGTTTGTTACACAGAATAACCTTGTCTGTCCTGGCTGATGCAACCTCTTCTTCCCAATTTTTCAGCTTCAGAAATTATCCATGGACTGTGCATTATGAAAAGTAAGGCTGTCCCCACTTCCGCTGCCTCCCCCTCCTCCCGACACCAGAGGATGGCAACTTTATTGCCTTCAGCCCTTCTGTCGTCCGCCTGTGTAAATCCCAGTGAGACACTTCATTTCCTCCACCAAGTCTAAAAGTTTCTCTCGGTTTTCCACTATTCGGGGCAGCAGCAAATGAATGTCTCCCCCCCATCCCCGCCCTGCCCCACCTCTTTCAGCGATCACAGTTTCATTTTTACACTGTTAGGGACACTAACAGCGGCTTTCTGTCTCGAAGCCATAATTAAGTCTTCTGGGTTTTATTCCTAGGTTGATTCAAGAAGATAAATAAAGGTTCTTAAAACATTAAGTGCATTTATACGTGATTATGACGGTATGAAGATTGTTCCCTTCCGATGAGTGGCATGGCTCGGTTTTATTCTCGGAGGGTCCCCTGCCGCCCAAGGGAGGCTGCATGCCAGGAGGAAGGGACATTATTCTGAATTTCTGGGAGAATCCTGCTCTTGTGCGCCTGCTGCGGGTGCTGTCCAAGGACGGCAAGGCGGCGAGACGACGGGGGTGCCCAGGACAGACGGACGGGTCATCGCTGCGTCCAAGCTCCGTTCTCCGCCAGACTTAGCTTAGGTCCTACAGAAGTTGGTTGACTCGTCTTATCTCCTGTCGCCCCCCTTGTGATCTCGTCTCTGTGGTGGGTTATCCCTTCTGTTTTTCTTCTTCACGCTTCTTTCAACAGGATCGAACGCTGGTGGCGGAAGCAAGCAACTTTTAAATATCAACTTCTCTCATAAAACAAGTTCTGCTTAACCATAAAACATAATTGTGGATACGTACATATGGACAACGAAACACAAAACCTTTTTGGTGACATGAAACAATGCAGAGCTCAGCAGATCATCTTGGCTGGCATGAATCTGTAGACGACCGGTCTCCCTGGGGCGGGCTCCTCCCGCCCGCCCGGCCCGAACCAGCCGAGCTGGACAGCTCCGCGCCTCCGCCCGCCCGTCCCCAGCATCGGCTGTGTCTCTCCCGACTGGTCTGCCCTGAATGTCGGGGGGGGGGGCCCTCACAGCCCCAGGGGCCCCCCTGTGCCCACGGAGGCCCGCCTCCCTCCCTGCCAGGGGGCAACTCCGGAGCCATCCTGCCCTCCTGAGCACTGATGCTCCCCCCGGACTCTCCCCTCCCTGCACAGGGCTCTCACTTTCCTCCGCACTCCCTCCTGATTCCAAGGACCACCTCCCAAATGAGCACTCTCCCAGACTCTTCTTCCAGGCTCCGCTCAGCAGACACCCAACAGGGGGAATCGTGCCCTCTGGGGGAGTGAATGCCTGTTTATCCAGAGGTGCTGACATTTTCAGATGGCTGGGGTTGGGAAGGCAGATGACCTTCAGAGCTGGGTCGGGGTGAACAGCCCCGGGGAGGTGGTCAGGACCTTGGGTTTTGCCCCCACCCCGCGAACAGATCCTAGGGTCCTAGTGGATGGGCAGAGAAGAGAGCGGGAAGCGGTGAGGAGAAGCTGCTGTGATGAATCGAGGGCCTGGCACTGTCCACTCAGGTCCTTGCTGGGACCTAACAAGTCATCGATTTCCAAGCATCCAAAACATGGGCTCCGAGGGACATGCCCCCTTGAAATCCTTGCTGAGTGCCTGGGGTCACAGTCACGGTCACGGTCAGAGCCCCTCTGCCAAGACCCCAGGAGGAGGGAGTGGGCAGTGTGGGCTAAGGCCGAGGGGTCTCGTGGGTGAGCTCCCCCCGAAAGTCTGTAAACTCGTGGAGTCTCGCTGTGGGGAGAGTTCCCAGGACGGCTGGTGAACGGAGCCAGACCGCGTCCCAGGGACAGTGGGGCAGCCCCAGGGATCCGAGAGGTCGGTGGTGGAGAGAATCCGAGGAGACCCCCCAGCAACGCCTGTGGGCAAGCAGAGAGGCCTTCTGACGCCAAGGCCTGGGTGCCCCGCCCCCCCCCCCCAGAAGGCAGCACGGCCCTGGGCTTCCCCGGGTCCCTTATGTCTAAGGAGCACAGAGCACAGAGCCGTGGCAGTCCCAGCAAGGATAAAACTCTGAGGACGGACTTTGAAAGACTTTGGGTTGTTTACTCAAGACTTTTGAAAGTGTTTTCTCTCCTGAAAAGGCCCCAGGGTACAAGCAAGCTCGTCAAACAGCCAACGACAAGGAGAGTGGCCGCCGTGAGGGCATCAGAAAGAGGAGGAACTGTTAGGGTCAGGAAGGCAGCGTCGCTGCGGACCCCAAAGTCCACGAGGCCTGCGAGAGGCGGGCCTCTGGGTGCCCTCGTGTGAGGCTTCCCGGGAGGGTCCGGGCTCCCACCGGGGCCGGGAGTGGTCCCTGGGAAGCACTTGCCACGGGCCGGGCGGCCTCAGGCGTGCGTGCCGACCGACCGGCTCACAAACACCCGACAGCCCTGCGAGGCAGATGCTGGGAATCCCACTTTGCAGAGGGGGAAACCCGCGCTCGGGAAGCATCCATCTAAGTGTCTAGCTTGAACTCAGGCGGGTTGGCCTGGGGCCATGGACGGCGAGAGGATGAAGAGTCCCAGAAGTCTGAGTTCGGAGTAGCCACGTCCTTGCCCCTTGCAGGACGACCTTCCCGGGACAGCGTGCACGGAGCCGTCCATGCAGGAGGGACCGGCCACGAGCTCTGGGGAGGGACCCCGTTCCGACGACGGCGGAGGCAAAGCCATGCGATCCGGGGCCGGCCCTCAGGAGCAGGAGCCCCCTGCCGGCCACGCTGCGCCTGGGGCTGCTGGGAAACCGTACTGGTCTCTGGGGGCCTTCCAGAACACAGCAGCCCCCTCCGGGTTTGCTCATCGTGCTAACCCCGAGAGTCATTTCCCAGCTGAAGTTTGCATTTTATGTTTTTCTTTATGGTGCAGCAATTGTGCTCCTGTAAATCATCATTAGACTGCCTCTCATCACGGGACAATGACAAGAATCATAATCGATGGACATGGATCAAGAGTGAGAAGGTGATGTGGGCTGAGACAATGGCACAGCAAAGCAAATGTTTGCATTCTTAAGAATAGCATTCTCATTTATAAAGTATGAGTAATAAAATCAATACTGCTGGGATGGAGCGTGAGCCGGGTGGGGCGCGCTTTCCTGGCCCGGGGACAGGTGACGAGATAAGAATGTTCTGTATTCTTTTCACTAAGTCAACATATGCCCCCAGGGCTGCCACATCCCGGGCTGGTCAGTGGGGGATGCTTCCACACCCATTCTAAGCAAAGACGAGATGTACAATCGCAGATATGGGACAATAATGACTAATTATTAGCCCGGTAGCTCAGCTAGTCAACGTTCAGTAAGTATCCGATGACGTGTTTCCTTTAAGAAGGCCTGGACTAGAGTCTGGAGACAGAAAGCCAGCACTGATTTTGGACGCAGGAAGGAGCAAGGGGGGAAGGGCTCGCTCAGCTGGGGTGGGGACTGGAGGGCCTCTCACAAACCTGAGAAAGATGCTCTCGATGACGTCACTGCCGTGGTGACGTGGCCACGCGTGCAGGCGGTAGTGGGTTCGGATCCCTGGGCAGACCCGGGAAGGTGTGCCGTGGACCCCCCTTCACCACGTGCCCTGCGCCCGCGGGTGACAGAGAGACGTGTTGACCAAGTCCTTCTCTGCAGGGAGGGCCAGCCGAGGGGCTGCTCGGGGGCCCACTGACCCAGTGCACTGACAAAATCACTCCGAGCCCCCCCGGTGGTGGCCCTGGGCGGCCGTCCCTGCCTCTAGGGCCGTGATGCCATGCGGCTCGTATCCCTGCCTCACCCTTCCTGGCCGGACACCCGCCGTCCACACCTGGGTGGGCCCTGTGCCTCCCGCCCCATCCCTGTCCGGCCTCCCCCCTGTGATCTGTGCCAGGACTTCCCCGCTCCGCAGGCTCGACCACGATGCCGGCCTCTCTCCCAGACAAGTCCGGCTGGAGCCCCCGGGGGCCCTGGCGACGACTGGAGAAGACCCAGCGCTCTGCCGCTTTGCCGTCGATTTGCAGGGCACCCCGGCTGCCCTCTCAGGAAATTGCTGCAGGGGGGGCCCTGAGAAACCAGCACCCAGCCGAGTCACCCTGCGGGGACACGGGTCCAGGCCGCTCCCGCGCTGCCCCTCGCTAGGGACTCGAGAAATATTCTCGGTGATGGAGCTGTGCCTTGGCCAGCCCGCGACAGGGCTGGTTGCCAAATGCTCTCCCAGCAGAAGGAGCCGTTTTGCAGGAAAGAGGAAAAAAGATTGCAAATATGAGCTGACATCAGCTTTGTCTTGAGACTCAAAGTTGGTAGCAGGATGAGGTCATTCATCCTTCTGAATTGTCTCTCTTCCCTTGGACAGAAGGAGCCCTCACCCGGGGCCTGTGTCCCCGGTTTCCTGGTACAGGGAGCGGCGGCGGGCGCTGGGGTCTCGGGTGGGGCAGTGCTTCCGCCGTCCCTGGAAGCAGAGTGACCGCTGTGGACCGCACGAGGCCGAGCGCTGCCTAAAAATAGAAGCCTCTGAAACGTGCTTCTCCCGGGAGCCAGACCCCTGCCCGGGACTCGGGGAGCCTGGGCCCAGATCCGAGCCACGGCCCCGATACCCCAGCTGGGCTCGGCCTTCCTACGTTCCGTTACGGTTGGTGTCCCATCCCCCGGGGGACCCTGGGCCAAGCCCTGCGCTCTTCCAGCCGACCTGCCAGGAAGCGGAGCCAATGAACAGAGAAGGCAGCCACCCTCGGAAGCCGCAGCCGAGGTGCGGAACCACAGCTTCGGTCAGCCTGGCGGGGAGCAGAGGGGAGCCCCGCGTCGGGGAGGGAGGCCGCGGGGGCAGCTGCCGCCTGCGTGGGACGAGAGGCTGGGATTTGGATCCACGAGCGTCCGCGGAGCGGCACGGAGACAACACAGCTCGCGAGTCAGAGAGGCCCCCGTTCAAATGGCCACGGCTCCTCATCCTGTCCGGCGACCCCGGGTGCAGCCCAGACGAGCCGAGAGCCGCACGGCCCCCGTCTCTGACACGAGGGCAGCGAGCACTACCTTCAGAGCTGCACTGAGGCTTGAGTGACTAGAGCCAAGACCCACGAGAGCCGCGGACAGGAGAGACCCCGCGTGGCGCTGCGTTCAGTCCCCGCCAGCCCCTCCGATGCTGGCATGGGGCAACTGAGAAGGGAGGCTACGTGGCCCCAGACGCAGGCCACCCCGGGGCCCACCCCCTGCCACTGCCCCGGGCAGCCGGAAGGAAGAGAACGGGGTGCGGGGCCGGGGCGGAGTCCTCCTCTCCCCGTCGCTGCGCTTCCACGCCTTCTGCCGCCGTCCTCCGTCCTTGCCACTCACACACGCTTGCACACGCTAACACGTGTGCACGCACACGGCACGCCCTTCCACGCTAGCACATGTGTGCTCGCACTTGGCCTGCTACCACGTGCACACACGTGACATGCTCTCACACTGATGCGTGTGTGCTCACCGAGACACACGCATGTGCTGACACGTGTGTGCTCACACCTGCACGTTCTCACGTGTTTCTTGCCTAACTCTTGTGCATAACTACACGTGTGCACACATACTTGCGTGTGCATCTGCGGTTGCACACTCACATGCTTGTAGACATACGCACTTCCAGACTAGTGCGTGCGTTCCCACGTGCACGTACTCTTGCACACTCATGTGCTCACAGAGTTAGGCACAGACGTCATAGCAAGAGGGGACTCGCTGATCTGTGAAGCCCTTACTCTTACTGACGGGGTGGGGGCGACAGCCCAGAGAGGCCGTGACGCAGCCCGCGGTCACACAGCAGTCAGCGGCCAAGCTGGTCCCCCAGCTCCTGCCTCCTCCCACAGCAGCGGGATCAGGACCCCATGTTCATCAGCTGGGCGCCCGTCCCAAGGCAACGGGGACATGCTGGGGCTTGAAGCCACGTGAGCCATGGAAGTTTCTGCTTCCCGGGCCGTTCTCCCACCACGTGCCACCAGGATGATGCCCGGGACCACGTAAATCTCGACCAGGACACAACCCACACTGAGCATCATCTACACTCCCCCATACGTGGAACTTTCCAGACCGATCTAAACACTGCTCCAGGGATCCTCAGTGGTATAAACCGTAACAAAGGTGAGTAAGAAAGGCTCGGAGAGCTCTGGTCAGGGGAAGAGACAGGAAGAGTTGTGTAGACGGAGGTGGCTGGAGGAGCCAGGGGACAGAGGCGGCCGTGGGGGGTGACCTGGGACCCTCCAGGCACAGACAGCAGGACCACGATGCCCGGTGTTGCCAGACAGAGCGGCCGTGAGGCCCCCAGTCCAGGATCTCCGTGTGCGCAAGACTGGGCTGGGTTCTGATGGGACCCCACACAACCCCCGAATCTCTAGGCCCCTCAGCAAAACCACAGAAGAACCGAGTCCAAAACGACCCGAGAGTGGCCATGCCTCCTTGGCGATCCCTAACCCCTTCCCAAGAAGGTGGGTGCTCCCCTTGGCGCCGAGGGGCGCCGGCCCATCTCTTCCTTCCCCTGCTTCTCGAGGCCCTACGGGAAGGAGCGTCCGCAGCGACGGGCATGGCCTGTTTCTGCCCCGGGCGTCGGAGGCCCCTGACGGCGTCCCGACCGTGCTGAGCCAGGGGCACGGGCCGCGCGGAGGCCGCGAGGGGCAGGTCACCCCCGGCGCCCGCTCAGACAGACACTCGGGCGTGCCAGGGGCTCGGGGAGGGCCAGCCCCAAACCGCCCCACGTTACGTGCTGTCCCGACAAGTTCCCACAGCGGTGTTTTTGTGAGCAACACAGTCAATACATGCATGAACATGAGACCAGGCTTTAAATCTGGACTGATACAAAGCGTCGACTTAGGGACAGTTTTATACTTTACACAACGATGGTCCACAGGGTTGACTTTAATAATAAGGGCCCTCAAATCTATTCCAACCGTCACTTGATTTATTTAAAGCTGTCTTGCGGATGATTCTGCGGAAGCTGAAGTTTCACCACGTGAGGTAGGCACACAGTAGCTGTGGCCTCTCCCCTGCGGTGTTTGCTTCCAAAACCTACGATTAGAACCGTGGGTTCTCCCAGTTCTGCTGAGGTTCCCACGGGCTCCGAAAGCCTAGGCTTGTCTTGGGTCACTTGTTCCGTCCAAGGCCAAATCCAAGCACCTGTTACGTTCTCAAGAAGTCGCTAGAACATGCATAAATCTTGCATCTGCACTGTGCACAGCTCCAAAGCCCCCAGAAGAGCAAATGGAGGCCGTGGGGCTCAGTCTCTGGCCGTCCCAACAGCACAGGGGCCGTGAGGGGTGTCCTGCCTCCCGCATGCAGCCCCCGGGCCTGCGGGCGACAGTCTTCTGGACCCAGAGCGGGGAGGGGACCTTCAGGGGCCTCCGGTCCGCCGTGGGTGTGGGCAGAGCGTCAGGACATGGCACGGAGGGACGTGCGACAGCCGCAGCCGGGGAAAGCGCGGGGCCCCTGTGCGTCCTCAGCGGAGGGGACGCCTTCTCCTCCCCAAGGCCCGAGGCTCTGAGCCCAGCCCCGCCCCCCAGTGAGGGTAGAAGGGCAGAAGCCACAGCTGGAACGGGCCCCAGCCCGGCTCTTGGTGCGCGGGCTGGAAGCCCCCTGCCCTCCTCCTGATCTGTCGGGGGCTCAGGACGTCGACGGCTTTAAACCCCCACCTCCTGCCAAGGAGGACAGCTGGCCTCACACCCGGCCCCCCCTCTTCCCCGCACCTGCCTGGAAGGGACGCGTGGGAAGGAAGGGTCCCGGGAGGCTCTCCGGGCCTCTGGCGAGGCCCCCTCGTGAGGGGCAGGGCAGCGCGGGCTCTGCTGGGGAGGTGCAGGGGGCGCGGGCTGGGGGGCTCAGGCCGCCCTGAAGGCGCGATGTCAGCGCTCTGAGGTTTCGCTGTCCCTGAGGACACGCGTCTCCCAGGCTGGTGCCGAGCGCCTTCCCTCCGAGGTTCTCCGAGTGCAAGAGGGAGACACTGCGGCTAAACCGCGTGCCTCCGGGCCGCACAGCCCCCTGCCCCCCGACTCCCCTCGCGGCCGGGCGCGGGGACGGACACCCAGGGCCCTGCGGTTAATCGTTGCCGCGAGGGTGCGGCCGGGGGCGAGCCCGGCCCGCCTCCGTGTTTGCAGGGAAGCGGGCAAGGAGGAAGCTGCCGGCCAAGGGAGGGACAGTAGCAGGAAGGCAGAAATAGCTCTCATTCCTCCCCGCACAGAGCAGCCGCGGGTGAGTGGCCGGTGGCGCGTTCCTCATCCCGGCGAGCTGTGCTGGGGACGGACCGCGGCCAGGGCCCCGGGGTGCAGGGGCAGGGGACCCCACCAGAGCCAGCTCCCCGCCTCCCCGAAGTGTGGTCGGTGCCCCCAGGGGCAAGCCCGTGTCGCGAGCGCCAGGACCGCCGGCCACGTCAGGCTGCCTCCTGGGTTTCCGGAGCTGAGGAGCCGAGATGGGCGGCTGAGGGACGCGAACTAGGGCAAGGGCAGGTCAGCGCCCCTCATCCTGCCCCGCCCCTCCGGGGTCTCGCCCTTGCTCTGACCTTGCCGCTCACATTCCCGCAGCCATGCGCCCCTCCTCCACCCCCTTTCCTGGGGACGTCACAGTGGCTGAGTCACACTGCCCTCTGCGTGCCACAGGCCCCCGGCCGAATCTGCTGTGACTTCTCCTGTCCCCTCAAATCACAGGCTTTCGTTCAACACACACGTACTGAGCATGAACTCGGGACCAGGCCGGAGACAAGGCTTGACAGAGGAGGCAGACCCGGGCCCCCCAACCCCCGGGAACACAGTGGGGCCTAGACCGCCAAGCACCTTGCATCCGAGCGAGCCTGTGTGCAGAAGAAGACAGCAGCTCACACGTGGGCCTTGCCTCTGGTGTCCGAGACCGGGGTTTGTACCTTCCGACAGGTGAGCCCTTGCACGGCCCTCCCCTTCCCGTTGTGCCTTAACCACACCTTGGCTCGAAATCGGAAACAGTTTTCAGACGTCCTCAGAAGTGACCCGTGTCCCTTCAGGGTGAATTTCATTTGGAACATCCAGAAGCCGAACAGAAGCGAAGTCCAGTGAGACAGGAAGTCCAACAGGGTCAGGCTGGAGTCAGGGCTCAGCCTCCTGGGAGGGCAACTCGAAAGGAGAGGCGTCCTTTGGGTGTATGGAGCCAAACGTGGTGTAGAAAGAAATCTCTGGGTTATTTCCCTGCTAAGGGTGTGCACGTGTGTGTGCACGCCTGTGTGTGCATACACGTGTGCATGCATGTGTGTGCACTCATGCGTGTGTGTGCATGCACCTGTGTCCGTGTTGTGCATATGTGTGCACACACCTGTGTGTGCATACGTGTGTGCACCTGAGCGTTGTGCGCGTGTGCGCCTGTGTGTGCATGCCTGTGTGTGCATACCTGTGTGCTTGCTTGTGCACACACCTGTGTATGCACACGTGAACACTGTTTCGAGGCCTGGTGGAGTTAACACACCCTCAAGTGAACGCACTGGGGAGACTCGCTGTTCAAACGTACCCTGTAGTCAAGCACCTCGAGGAGCGAGCACACCTCCAGCGGCGTAAGCCCCAGCTCGGCTTGAAGTCCAACCTCCCTGACTTTGTCTGAAATGCACACGCACATGAAATACACTGGAAGAGTGTGTGACCTTGAAGTGGAAAACGGGTCACAAATCCTAACAGACGTCTGGTTTCCTGAGATCGAAAGAGCAGCCGGCATAGACGCTTGCAAGGTCGGGGGTGGGGGGAGGCAGCCGGTCTGCAGAAGACCTCGGGATGCCTTCTGTCCTCAGACGGCCATTGCTGTCCCTCACCGCTGCCAGGCCGGGGCCGTCCCCTCGCGGGGGAGGAGCTGACCGCGTGCACGCAGCGGCGTTCAGGGGCGAGAAGCTGGTCTGCGTGTGTGCATGGACTGACTTCATCTGAGCTCAGGAAGCTGCCTCCAGGCGAACGGGCACACGTGCCAAGTGGAAACCCCAGCGCCTTGCCGGGTGAGCGAAGCAGCGGAGACACAACCTCCTCCCTGACAGCGTGACGATGCCATCATGCACACGGCGCGGCCGCGGTGACGGCGGACACCCGACGGGCAGGCTCGGCACCTGCCGGGAAGCAAGTCAGCCGGTAGCCGGGGCTCGGCCAAGGCCCGACAGAGCGCCAACGTTTAACGACTTGCTTCAGCGTATTTGCATAGCTTCGTCCACATCACTGTCATCCAGATACAGTAAGCGAAGGGTTGCTGACTCCAGAAGTCTGAGCTTCCCGATTCTTCCCTGTGATTTTCTAATAAACCATCCACACTGTGTCTCCGCGTTTGGCTCCCAGCATCGCCATGAAAGGAACGCACATGTCTGACCCACACCCCGGGGCACAGACCACGCCGGAGAGCCGCTCTGCCTCTCGGCGACACCGAGGCTCCAGACCAGGCCCCCACCGCCCAGGCTCGTGACCTCCCCTCGGAAGAGCTGGGGCTCAAGCTTCTTGGTTTTGAGACCACCAGGAAGCATTACGTCTCCGGCACAGTCGCAAGAATCAGAAGGGTCTCCTCACTGCAGTTGGACATTGTAAGTTCATTTCCATAAACACCCACATCCACATAAAGCAAATCACCGAGGCCAACCATTCCTCCCGAAAGACCTCTCGCTCGTAATTAGCACCGTGTGCTTGCTTGCCTTCGCCATCCGACGGCATCGCAGGGGTGCGGGGCCTGGAGAGGATGTCCCGGGACAGGAGTCGAGCATCGAGGGATAGATTCGCATGCTGTTATATGTAATATGAATCATATCCATTAAGTCACATTGTTGGAATTCAGGTCATTGAACTTGAAACCTTGGGGACAACAAACGGCTCAGAAAACAGCCCAGTTACTGGACGTTTGAGTCCGGGAGCAGCTAACTCAGTCCCCAGAGCTGCGGTCTGTGCGGAGGTGATGAACGACTGTGTGCTCTTCACCTTCCGGAGCCCTGAGGCCCCAACGCTGTCCGTGAAATAAAGGCCCCTCCACTGCAGATGACGGGCGCTGGGCTCTGCTCGTCCGTGGGCGTGTTGTAGCCGTTCGTGCGCCCCGTCCGTCAGAAACAAGCACGGGGTCCCGGACGAGCAGAGGAGCTCCCGAGTGGCCCCAGGGTCTCCTGGTCCTCATCATCTCACTGACCCCTGTCCCCGCCCTGGAGCAACGCACACGCAGGCTGAGGGACAGTGACCGCACCCTGGCCTTACCGCGGCGGCCGCCTTATGGACACCGTGGGGTCTGCCACGCTGCTCACCCTCCAGTCCCCCCGGCCTAATACGACGATCCCCGGAAACATCACCTGTGTTCTCTCCAGCCGGGGTCGGGGGACTTCCGAATCCGTGTGCGTAGCTGCCCGCCGCCTTCCACCCGGACCCCCACTTACCTGTTGTCACCGAGCCCCCGCGTCCTGGTCACACACTCGGCATTCCCCAGACCCTTGGAAGGCGCTGAGACGTTGGCACCCATGAGCCGGGGCGGTGGGGGGGGGCGGCCTTCCGAGAAATGTAGGGCTGATCTTCATCTGTGTCAAATCCGCTTCTTTATTCACGGTGTTGGATGAAAATGTTTCTTAAAAGCCTTACATTTCTCTGCTTTATTAAAGATGGCACTGAACAAAATGGACCTTCTCCACGAGGCTGAATCACCACTTTACACAGCCATTAATCCTCCCCGGGCTTCCGGCTGCGGGCTCCGCCTCGGGGGTCCCGCCCGCCGCGCGCCCCCAGCCCTGTGCCCGCGTCTCCCCCCGCCCCCCTGACGTCTGGCCCCCGGGCTCGCCAACCCCCAGGAATCGCTCCCCAGCCTGCCGAGGCTTCGTCTCCAACACCCGCTGGGCGCTGGCGGCCGGACAGCCTCGTGAGCCAGAGAACCGGGAGCAAGCGGACTGCAGACCAGGGTGTCCGAGCCCGTCTTCTGCGGGGCGCTGGGCCTGGGGAGTCTGTTCTGAGAATCGGAGTCCGTTTCCACTCTCCTCGTGGCTGCTGGATGTGTTCCGAGTAAATGAAGCTGCCATGGAAGATGGATTCTAAGCAGGTAACCCCTCAGTGTGTTTGTGAAAGGCCGAGACTCGGATAAATTGCATCGGACTATTTTCATCTCCGTAGGAGGAAAGCGTCTGTAGAACCGGGAGTGGAAATGCCTGCTTAGCCAAAACAGCCAAGCACGGCACTCCTGTCCCCAGGGCCCTGTCTCCCCGAGTTCCCGGCCACGGGGCAGGAGAGCTCCGGGCAAGGGTCTGGGATCATCTAACTCCTGCGGGAAGGGTGACAAGCCAGCCCTGTCCCCCCGGCTGAGGCTGGGACCCCCACGCGTCTCGTGGAGGCTCAGGGGTTCTGAGGCCAGGGACCACGCTCATCACAGCCTGCAAGCAGCTGGGTGGTCTCCAAGGACCCGTCCGCACCCTCCGACAGCCGGGAACGGCCCAGGCGGCAGCAGGAATGTGCACTGGCCGGCCTCGGCGGGGGCTCAGCGCTGCCTCCTGGCTGCCCCCGGGCTCGGCTTGCCGCTCCGGGAAATGGGAGTGTCCATGGTCTCCCGCCTCCGATTGCCGGGAAGGTTCTCTTAGAGGCAGGAGGTGTTCTGAGAAGCAGCAAGCCCCGCATGGGCCTGGGGTGCCTCTCCCCTCTGGAGACAGGGCACGCTTGGTAGCTGGGTGCCCGCTGGCCACGACTCAGAGCAAAACCAGCAGCCAGACGGGCTCAGCGCAGAGCTCTCCGAGGCCCTGGCATCCGGGGCTGGGTGCCCTCTCCCCCCCCACCCCAGCGCCTGGAACCCGAGAGGCACTTAAGAGACAGACCTGCACTCGGGCGCACCTCACACGCCTCCCTCACGCCTGCTCCCGGCTGCATGGGCCGGGCATTGCCTCCCGCCCCGCTCCCCGGGCATGCACACGCGGGACCTGGGACCTGGAGCCCGGGGCCACACCACGCAGGCCCAGGGTCCCCCTGTCCCCCTGCCCCCTGCTCCGTCAGCCCTGCACTTGGACTCCATTCCGGAATTACACCCCATTGCCTTTTCTCCCGACTTCATTAGGTGCCCACAGCCTCACCCCGAGGACCCCCAACTTCCCCTCGGAGACCCCTTCACTGCAGCCCACGGGGGGGCACGGAAAGCCACCCTGGGAGCCGTGTCCAGCCGTGTCCCTGGGTGAGACAATCCGCAGACACAGCCGTCCCCGCACGTGCGGGGCGTCGCCACCGCCTCCCGAGGGAGCCCGGAGACAGTGGCCAGCCGGGAGGGGGATGGGCAAGGTGGGGCAGGACGGGACCAAGACGGTGACTCAGACCCGATCCCACGGCACCCCCGCATGTGTTTGTCCGTCCGGCTGTGAGTCAGGTCACGCGAGGGATGAGCACCCCAGCAGCGCGAGCGGGAGCCGCGGCCCACCACGCGGGCAGGCTCCGTCCAGCGGCCGGCGGCCGAGGGCC
>LNAC01000193.1:1572605-1583192 GCA_002007465.1 Ailurus styani
GGGAGCCGCGGCCCACCACGCGGGCAGGCTCCGTCCAGCGGCCGGCGGCCGAGGGCCCTCCCGCGCCGGCGTGGGAAGGGGGCGCCCCGCGTGTCTCCGCGGTGCTGGGGAAGAGTGGCCCCGAAGGTGGGGCAGGGCAGGAGATCCATCGCGGTCCCACCCCCCGCGAGGAGGAAGGCCCGGGGCAGCCGGGGGGGCCCTGGCGGGGGTGCTCCCATCACCTCGGAGACTCCGCGGGCTGGGACAGGGCCCCAGGCTCGAGGCCTCCGGGGACACCTCGCCTGGCGAGTCAAGCTAACTGCAGTGCGGTCCACGCACACTGTCACCCCTCTCCGGCCGCCACGACGTCCCTCTCGGACTCCCTCTCTGCCGGGGCCCTCGATCGAAGGGACCCGTCGGCCTGGATGAGCCTCCCCCCCCCGGGCAGGCCATCGGAAGTCCTCCCCCAGCCACTTCACACAGCCATCCGCCCAGGGGCGGGCCGCGGGCCAGGAGAGCCGGGTGCCGGCCCTCCGGGGGGCCTGCTGGGTTCGCCGCAGACCGTCCCGGCCAGGCGCTGCCGGGAGCCTCCCCGCCACCACGTGGGGAGCTGCCTGGCCAGGAGGGGCACGGACTTCCAACGGGGCTTCCGGCGGACGGGGCTCAGCCGGGACCACAGCCACCTGCCGCACACCCTCCCGGAGACCGGTACGTTTGTGAAGGCGCAAAGCATATCTGGAGAGGGCACGAAGACACCCTCAGGTCACTACAGAGAAGAAAGTTAACGCCAGACCCTTACTCTTACGAAGTGATCTTGCCGGAGCTGCAAGGGGTCACCGGGCCGGTCACAGGCCCTTGGCTGCTGGGTTCTGGGGACGGTAGGGATGGATCGGAGGATCCAACCCAAGGGATGGTTGGCCTTGGCCCGTGCGAGGCGGAGAGCCGGCCCTGACCCTGACCCACGGAAGGGCTTCTCCGGCGGTGAGGAAGCTGGACGGAGATGGGAAACACCAACCGCCGACTCAGAGGTGCCAGAAGGAATCCTGGCGACGCCCAGGGCTCGGGTCGGGAAACAGCCCCCGGGAGCACGGAGAGCCAGCCCTGCCACAGATGAACGGGGTCTGCAAAGTGACACCACGTGCGTGATGCGTGGTCCCCCCCGCCCCACTGAGATGTTCACACCAACCCCTGAGGCGCAGAAGCGTCCCTCTCCTGGGGTCTGGCCGTTGTTTCTGGTTCTGTGAAAGCACCCACTGCCTCTAATTATTTCTGGGATCAAGTCTCTTTAGACTGAACCTCCTGAGGCCAGGGCCTGGGTCTTATGTCTGTACCACAAGGGACACCTAGCCTGGTCTTAGCACATGGTAGAGGCCAGCTGCACGCCTGTGAGATCAGGAGTGGAGGGATGGAGACACAGTAGGAAGCGAACCAGTGGACAGCTCTTCCTTCTGTCCTCAGCACCCAGAAACTCACGGGACGTGCGGCCCTGACCTCCAGGGCTGGCTCACAGACGGGGCTCCGAATCTGCTGCAGCGGACCAACACAAGAAGACGTGGGTGATCCGAGAGCCAGGGGTGCGTGTTCGAGTTCAGCCCTCGGGCGGGAGCAAGGTGCTCGCTGTCGGTAAGATCCGGTTTCCTCATCCAGACCATCAGGATCCGATAGATTCCTCGTTCTCCTCCTAAAGTTCTAAACTTCGGTGATGCTCTCCAGAGATGACATCACACGAAGGGTTTTTTGTGTTTGTTTTTTTGTTTATTCTTTTTGATGAGTCAGAAACTCGAAGGCTTCCCGGGATGTCTGTGGATTGTGCGTGGCTCAGAGGTGGGATGATTTTCTAGACCGCATTCTGTGCCCTTGTGTATGGCAGCCCTCTGAGCACTTTGTGTTTGTTTTGATTTCTCATCTTTGCTCTCTGAACGATGATTTATCTGGCTTTCAGAATAGAAGTCTGAAAGGCCTAATTGTGTGTGTGGCTTCTGGGGTTGTTTCGATTTATAAATATTTTAATAGGATTTTTATTCCTCCATAATAAATATCTTAGAAACCTTTGTACCAGGAGCAGATTCTGTGTTGTTTTTTTCTTACAAAGCCTAACTTAAGGGAGAGAGAAAAAATGACTCCGGAACATCAAGTCACGGTCCCTGAAGAGAACGTGGCTGCACATTTGCTTTAAACATGCCTCCAACACACCGACAGCAGCTACTGTCCCCTGTTCCTCGCGGAGCCCAGCCCGACCCACCGCCTGAGAGGACAGTCAGGGGCAGATATGCCTCCCACTGACTGGCCTTCGGAAGGAACATGTTACTGAATAAACAAGACATGCCAGATACATAAGCCTCCAACTGGAGACATCGCGAGGCCAAGAGGGGCAGCAGAAAATCCCCCAGCTGAGTGACATATCCTCCCAACGCTACTCGTAGAATCTGCCAAGACCCGTGAAGGGAGAGGAGCCCAGTCCCAGGGGACAAGGGGGCAAAGGCGGCAGTGGGGTGATCACGGAGGGACGGCGGTCCTGGGCTTGCCACGTAAACCCCCACCTGTTCGCCACGGCTTCCTTCCCACCTGCACGGCCCAGCCACGGAGACGCGGGCCCCCGTCTGCAGGCCGTCTGCACAGGATTCTGGGCTTCCCTCCCACCTAACGCCAACTTTCCCCACTCAGTCCTTCCTCCTGTGCTGACCGTAAGGCCTTCGAGAAACCTCCCCGAGAAAATCACTCCAACAGGCCCAGGTGCGTCCACTGGCCCCGGGAAACAGGACCCGTAGCCCAGACCCACGTGTTTGACATGCCGGAGACGCAGATGCCGACGCACGTTTCTCTTCCGGGGGGCGGGCCGTGCACTGCACACCGACCCGAAGGGGAAGCGCAGGGATACACACGGTCTGGCCTTGAGCAGTGGGATAGTAAGACGTCGGGTTGCCCCGGAGCTGCTCAGATGATGTTATGATGCTGGAAGCCCAGGGACGACAGCAGAATTGAACTATTGCCCAACAGCACTTACTGATTAGAATTGATTATTTCTACAAAGAAAGGTGACCGATGGATTAGTTGTCACGTTACAGTGGATTTGGGCAAAACTGCTGTACTTGTTAAAGGGACAGAGCCCTTGATGGAGGCGGGCTCGGAGGGGCGCGTCTGGGTGTGGGCCGATGCGGCCCCCGGCGTCCCTGGCTCGTCCCTGGAAGATTCCATACTTGTTCCCTCGCTTCCATCCGACGGAGCGACGCCATGCCTGCCGTGGGCCTCCTCGGGGATCAGTCATGGGCTCTTTTACCAGGAGATCGTGAAAATACAGTCCTCGTGTAAACACGCAGTAAATGAGCGGGAAGTGGTGTGTGACTAAGTAGTTGAGAGTTGCGCCAGGCCTCATTGGATGTGTCCCCTGCACGTGTTCCTGCCCCCCCCCCCACCGATCACCTCGCACACCCGTAGCCTTGACCCCTCCTTCCTCGCCATGGCCCGGTCGGAATGCCGTGTGATCACACAGGCCTGCAGGTTGGAAACTGCTTCCAAGTCCACTGACACGTGCGTCTCGGAGAAGGCTGGCTCTACCAGGCTTTCCGTGGTGGCGTTCTCAGATCTGAAGATGAGCATTCTTGACCAATCTGATACAAAAGGTCTCCCGGCCACGCTGCCGCCTCCCACCCCAGCCCTCCTCCACCAAACAAAGCACAACAAAACTAGGGCATAAATACATCAGGCTGAGAAAGAACACACGTACACAACATCCAATTCCATCCGCTGGCGGAAAGAAACAAGAGAATGCAGGACAATCAAGCACATACTTGGCCCGCTCCCATGGCCCGGGGAATTCAGCGGTTACCATGGCGGGTCGGGGCCAGAGGGAGGACTCCGGAGGGCAGGCTTTGTGTGGGCGCTGCTCAAACACAGAGCTGGGATTCAGTCTGTTGGTCTGTGTACTTTGGGGTAAGCCATCCTCACACTGAAAAGGCCTGGAGGAGAAGTGTTGAGTTTGACTTGGTCTCATACCTTTGGGTTTCTCTTGGCATCCCGCGCCCCCACCCCGCCCAGCCTCGTCCGGGCTCCCCTGCCTCCGCGGCCGTGGAAACAAGCCGCACGGACCACTCTCAGGGGAAGACACCAATCAGGACTCTCCCTTCCCCGTGGATGAAGTGCCGGCAGGAACACCGCAGAGCCCATGGGTATGAGTCAGAGCAGAGACCAGAGGAATGTTCTTCACACGGAGAAGGAAACTGTTTCGAGTGCAGTGCGAGGCCTGGCCCCCAAAATGCTCCAGCAGCTGACGCTTGAAGGTCAGAGGGGTCCAGCCAAAGTGACCGTGTGCAAACACAGTCCGCTCCTGAGCGGGAAGGAGCAACGGCGCCAGAACAATGGGTTCTGAGCCGGAGACTCACCCGTGCAGTTCTGGGCAGCGTCGCCTCGTCTCTCCTTAGACTTCAATTTCCTCGTCTGTCAAATGGAGATAATGACATGTGCTCTGCCTCTGCCTCGGGGCATCACGGCCAGGATTCAAGGCCCTTGGAACACACAGGGCTGTCGTGATGCAACTGTCTGGGCCGCCTGGCCTGCTGCAGAAACCCCTCCGCGGGGGCGCGCGGCGCAGCCCAGGGAGCGTCCGTGCTCAACACACCCGTGTCAGAAGTTGGCTTTGAGAGTCAGGGATGCGCGTGGACCGCGATCCGTCCACACCAGACCCGTCAGGGATCCCCACTTCTGCTGTTTGAAAGAGGAAGTGAGATTATTTAAATTAACTCAATTTGGTTGAATGTCTTTTTTGCCTGATGTTTTTTGGTTCAAAACAGTTGAATCATTTCACACCCGTTGCCTCTGGCCTTAGGAAATGCATCTGTACCACGGAAAGGGGCAAGTCCCGAGAGAAGAACGTAGCAGCCATGGAAGTCAGTCTGAAGAGGAGACCGCCTCGGTCAGCCGTGAGCGTCACAGGCCTGGGCGCTGGCCCGGGAAGGGCAGGCGCTCGTCACCCCACCTCCACGGCGGCCCGGGCCTCTGTCCTCATCACAGATGTGGAAATAGGCTCTGGGACGTCCCGAGGTTTTCCCAGGGCCACACAAATGGTGGGCATCGAAGAGGCGCGGAGCCAGCGCCCACCTGCCAGCTGCAGGAGACGAGCCCTGAGGGACCCGCAGCCCAGCCCGCGCTCCGAAGCCCTGTGCTTGCTCCCAGCGAGGCCACGGGCTCGCACAGAACGCACAGCGTGTGAAGCAGAAGGAAAACACCCCCACCCCTCTGAGTCAGCTCTGAGGTCGGAGCAGGTGCATACTGACTTTCTCCCCCGGGGCAGAAAAGACACTACCTAGACCCTGAATTTGGTATTTAAGATTTCTGTTGCAGCTGGCTTGCTCCATTCAGTTGGGTTACTTTTTTTTTTTTTTAAGATTTTATTTATTTGTTTGTCTGAGAAGGAGAGAGAGCACAAGTAGGGGGAGCAGCAGGTAGAGGGAGAGTGAGAAGCAGACTCCCCACCAAGCAGGGAGCCTGATTCGGGGCTCGATCCCAGGACCCCGGGATCAAGACCCTTAACCGACTGAGCCCCCCAGGCGCCCCCAGCCGGGTGGCTTTTCAGGGAGCAAGCAGGAAGGGGCACTGCCCGGCGTGCTGGCAGTCCCGCTGCCTGAGAAGAGACCACCTTCGAATGACAAATAGAGGATCGTCCCGCTGACTGTCCAAACGTGAGTGCTCCCGTGAAACGTGTCCTGAGCTAAACAGGGTAAAACCAAGAAGTCATCATCGCTAATTTCTATGGAAACACTTTCAACCATTCCCAGACCCCAAAATCACCTCTTGGGCTTTTCCGATCCCTGAGGACCCCGTGCGGATGGGTGCGAAAGACACCGGAGACAAAGCCCAGACGCTCGCAGACGCGGTTCGGAGCTGGCGGCTGACGTGGACACGCGGGATGTGGAAGGAGCTCGGCGGCACCCGCTCACGGACCAGGTGTGCTGCCTCTCGGGGGCCTCACTGCAGAAACACGGGAGTCCTCCCCAGACGTGTCTCGGTCAGCGAGAACGGGCTCCGCGCCTCACCACCAAGCAGGGCTGCCGGGGGCTCCAGCGAGGCCGGGGGAGGTCCCGCCGTCGTACCGTGCACTCCGGGCTGAGCGCTGTCCTGGCCACCAAGATACCAGCAAGTCGGACCCCGCGTCGTCAGAGGTGTGACAGCACCACGCAGGGTCCCCACGGCCGCCTCGCACCCTAGCAGGAAACCAGCTCCACCCCGGGTTGTCCCCACCACGGGGTCCCCTGGGGGGCGGCGGAGAACGCGCCCTCCTCCCAAAGAGCGAGCTCACCAACCACGCCGTGTTGGACTGAATCGTGGCCCCAAAACACACATCCCCATCCTCGCCGTCGGGGCCAGCAAAGAGGGCCATGTTTGGAATTAGGGTCTCTGCAGGTGTCGGGGGTGTCCCACGGGCCCTTGCCCCTGTCTGACCAGGGCCCTTCCAGCGGCAGGCGGGAGCACACGCACAGGGAGGCAGGTGTCCGCGGAGCACGTCACGGCCGGCCGGGAACCCAGCCGCTAGGAGAGCAGAAGATCTGGAGCCTTCTGGGGGAGTGTGGCCCCGCGATGTCACACAACAGCCTCCAGACCCAGAGAGTGCGCCTCTGCATTTGAAGGCTCACTGTGCAGTGCTCGGCGACAGCAGTGCTGGGACATCAGTGCCCGGGCCCAGCTGTAACCCGCCGCAGACAGAAGGCATGAAGGCGCTAAAGCAAACACACGCGGAGGCCCAAAGGCGTACAGCCGTCCGTGAGCCCTGTAGACGATCCGTCCGTCTGAGACGAGGGGACGCTGCCCCCGCGGGGATGACGCCACCGGAAGACCCAAGGCGGGACTCAGCTTTGGGGAGATCTTGTCTCTCTGATGTGCATATCACAGAGGCTGTTGGAGCCGATCACCGTTTGCAAGATAAGACTGAAGTCAGCAAGAGCGGTGACCGAGCAGGGCGAAAATGGAGGAGCCGCACGTCCGCAGCGATGGTCAGTGCCCCGGGGCCCCGCCAGTGGGGGAGGAGGTCTCCGCTTTGAGCCTCCGTTTTCTCATCTATAACCAGAAGGACACATTCCTGCCTCCCTCTCCCCGGTGGCGGGGGGAGGGGGGGTGGTCAGGGCTGCCACCCAGCAAGACTACACATTTGAGCCACCCCCAGAGCCGAGGCTCAGATAACCCCTCACGGTCATCCGGTCCTTCCAGGTGTGCAGGCCATGGCCCCCACGTGGTGTCCTCAAGGATGGGGCTGCCTGCCACCAAACAGAAGGACAGCGAGCACGACGGAGGAACGTCAGGAACGGGACCCCCACTGAAGACCTTCCGAGGGCGTGCTCTCGGGCCCGACTAGCCGCGTTAGATCGAGGCCCCGCCATGGGGCAGACGTGGGATTTCACGCAGGGAGATGAGCTTCCCTGGGCCTCGGCCTCCTCGCCTGCCCCACAGCCCCGCCTCTCAGAGTTGTTGGCGTTGATTACCTGGGTTTTATCCAGGGGCAATGAGAATGCGCCCTGAATCAATAAGCAGCACCCGGCAGGAAGGTCCACGGAAGATTTAACTTGTCACCTGTACGGCTCGGTGGGCGAGGGGCTCAGCGCACACGCAGGGGGAGTCCCGGGAAGCCAGGCTCGGCCCGCGCTGCCTTCCACCGCTGACTGTGCACAAAGTCCTGCTCCGCTGTCCAAGCGAGCGCTCCGTGGTCTCCCCGCTGCTGGCCACACGCCGGGCTTCGTGGTCCGAATGGACACGGCCCGCGGTGCCCCGCACTGCACCACTGCAGTGTAGCCTCTCGGGAAATTCCTGCCCCAGCCGCAGAGCAGGAAACCAGGACGGGCCACCAGCAAGCTTATCAAACACCTCCCCAATGTCAGGGTAAGGGGAGGACCGTTGAATTATTAAGGCTCTGGCAGCATCTGCTAATGTGGCAAAGTCCAAGTGCGCGCCCCTGCTCAGTGCGTCCTTCCCCCCACCCCTCCCCGCGCCTCTGGCTCTGCATCTGTGCACCGTAGGGGCAAGTGTCCCCGCCCCTGTCACAGCCGCAGGGAAGGGGCGGGCTGGGGAGGAGGGCACCCTGTCTGCCCGGGTGAGGCTGCCTGGTCCGTCTCGGGGGCTGGCCCGACGGGTCCCCAGGGCCCTCACCCCCTCCATGGCTGCAGGCGCTGGAGCGCGTGCCCAGCCAAGCCAGAAGGGCCCTGGATGGCCCCGGGCCTCCTGCCGCGAGCTCATCCCCACCGTGGGGCGCAGGCCGCAGATGGCCGCACCGAGGGGACCAGGAACCCTCGGGGCAGGGGCAGGGGGACTTGGTTCTCGGTTTCCCCGCGGTGAGGAGACTGAGGGTGAGCTCCGCTGACTCTTGTGAGGCTCGGACCGTGGAGTCGGGGCGTGGAGGCTGGAGGACCCGCATCCACTTCGGGAGTGCCCAGGGGCCCGGCCCAGCGGGAGGACAGGGAGGTGGGCGGCTGGGGACAGAGGAGGGGCCGTGGTGACGACGCCCGCTCAGAAGAGCCTGCCGGCCTGGGAGGAGCCGCCTCTGTGCTCCTGCGCACGGCGGCCATGTGTCCCTTTCTCTCCGTGGAAGGAAAGTGCTTGGACAGAGGGGTGCAGGTGCTGTGCACGGTGCAAACGGCGCTGGCCGCCAGGAAGGACCTTGCACCCCCCGCTCAGAGCGGCGGAGTGAGCCAGGACGGGGTGTCCCCGCAGGGGGTGGCAGCAGGCAGCGGGCGGAAATGGCCTCCAGCCATCACCCCCGGACAGGGGCACCTCGGGGACGTGGACCCTCTCTCCACGCGAGGCTGCGGGGCTGCAGGCCCTGCTGCAAACCCTCCCCCAGGGCCTCTGCCGAGAAGTCAGCCAGCGGCGCTTCCGGCTCCGGGCCTGCCCTCCCTCCTCGGAGGACCGGGAGTCCCCGCCTCCTGCCTGCACGCGCACAGCGTCCTCACCTGCACTCCCACGTGCACACTAGCACCGTCTCTCAAACGTGTGCACACTCACGCACACACGGTACACATTCACTCGTGCACACTCGTGCACACACATGCACACACATGCACACTCGCGCCGCCTCTCACACTGTGCACACTCACGCACACACAGTACACATTCTCACATGCACACTCGTGTGCACACACTCACACATACACACTCGCATTCTGTCTTACACCTACACACTAGTGCCGTCTCTCACACGTGTGCACACTCACACGCACACATGGTACACATTCACTCGTGCACACACACATGCACACTCGCGCCGCCTCTCACACTGTGCACACTCGCGCACACACAGTACACATTCTCACATGCACACTCGTGTGCACACACTCACACATGCACCTGCGCCACCTCTCGCACGTGTGCACTCACGCACACGTGGTACACATGCGCACGTGCACACTTGTGTGCACACTAGTGCCATCTCTCATACTTGTGCACACACACACAGTACACATTCACACATGCATCCTCGTGCGCACACACTCACACATGCACACTCATGTCTTACACCTACACACTCACACCTACACACTAGCACTGTCTCTCACACCTGCACACTAGCACATCACTCACACCTGCACACTAGCACATCACTCATATGTGCACACCCACAAGTACACACCCACATGCACGCCCGCACACTCAGCCTCTCACACGTGTACACACTCACACGCACACACCTGCACACCCATGTCACCCCTCACATCCATACTCATGTCCTTCACCCATGCGCACTCGCGTGCACACTCTCCTACTCACAAGTACACACACGCTCACCCCTCCCCACCCCCCATGCCCGCTCTCTAGGAAGAATCAGAGACTCCTACACCACCCGCTCTGCAGCCCTGCGGGAAGCTCTGCAGCCGCCCACCAGGAGCTGCCGGGACGGGAGCGGGGCAGACATGGAAGGCACCCCAGGAGGACAGGGCTGTCCCGAGGACGGGGATCCACCACGTCCGAGCCTCCTCCCCTGGCCCCTCCTCCAGGGCTTCCCGGGATCCCACCAGGGAAGTCAGCAAAGCGGTGAGCCCCATGCTGTGCAGGGGTGGCCCGCAGGGCTCTCTGGGTTTGCCTCTTGCCGTGCCGGTTCCGGGGGTGACCCGAGCTTGCAGCGAGTGTGCACTGGATTCACTCTTCCAGGGCCAGCTGCGTCTTAACCAGGGCCAGAGACCTAAGGAATGGCCATCTTGCAGCAGGGCTTCCAGATGGCTCCGGGACCGGGGGAGGGGAGGAGCACCAGAGTTGGGATCAGAACCACCAGGCCCCGGGCCGGCCAGCGACCCCTCGCTTCCTGGGCACCTCCGGCCCCACTCAGCCCGGCCACCAGGGGCTCCCGGGAAGTGGCCGTGAAACTGCGTGGAACCCGGAAGGGCCGCTGATGCCTGAGACATCATCTAGACCCAGGGAGAGCAGCCTCCGCTCCGAGGGCTGGTCAGGGACCCCACAGGGTGGAGGGGGTCTGAAGACAGGAGGTCACACCTCACACAGCCACGCAGTCCAGGCCGAGCGCGCCGCCTTCACACATTCGCAGGACAGCACGCGGCTTTCGGTGTCCGCGGCCAGCCGTGTGGCCTTCCCGCGGGTCGGGGTCGTGAGCACGTGCGACCCGGGCCGGGCCAGTCC
>LNAC01000193.1:1596576-1612144 GCA_002007465.1 Ailurus styani
CGGGGAGGGCGCGGGGGCGGGGGGCGGGGGCGACCGCGAGGACCGGCAAAAGACACACGGAGAAGCGCACGGAATGAGACTTTAATTATAATAATAATTAATAATAATAATAAAGTAGGACCGTCCAAAGTAGACTATAAGGAAACAGAGGCCCCGGGAAGTTTTGTCGTTGTGTTTAGTTTATATATATATTTTTTGAATTTTTTGGTTGTTGTTTTATTTGGGTTATTTTTTTTCACCTCTCCTGGCTATTTATTTGTTTGGTATGAATAGATGTTTTAAATAATATGAACCGGACCTTCAAGAGCCTTAAATAGTTTGTTTCTTGGATAATTTATTATTATCATGTGAACTGTACTCACAGGGGGGAAAGATTATTTTGTGAGGCCAAGCGACCTGCTCAGAGTCTATTTTTCTACATATCCCTCGCCCTGACTTTCAGAAAGCAAAACTGCACTCCGCATTCCTCGTCCCCCCCGCGCCTGCTTTTCGGCAAGTGTAAACTAAAGCGTGCTTCATGGGGGTCCACAAATTATATTTTTATACACAGAATTGTAAATTAGATTTTTTGAGAGATCAATACTTAACTGAATGACATTTCATTTTTGAAATAGTGTAAAATATGAAAATATATTATTTTAATTTAACTAGTTTCCGGTGTAACAGCCACCTCCTGTATGTCTTCATGGGTTAATATTTGCTCCGTCATTACCATTTTGGCCGCATTCTTGGAAGTCAAGACTACACACACACACACACACACACACCTTTTTTCTTTTTCTTTTTTTTTTTTGGACAAACTGGAAGAACTCTGTTATTTTTAACTTCAAAGAATTTATTAGAAAATAATATTTTTTAAAAGCGCACATAGTGATAAGCCCACAAGGATGGAGCCTGTAGTTTGTACAGAGAAAAACAAAGGATGTTTTTGCATTAATAAATTGAGAAATTACTGCTGTAAATTTACTAAAATGTATTTTTGAATATTTTGTACTAGTTTTATAGAAATAAAATGTGCCGCGCACAGACTGGTTAGTATATAACAACTCCGACCTCCTGTCGCAGCCCCGTTTTCTTTTCTGTTTTGGCTTCTTTGTCTGGGAAACCCAGTGCTGACAGGAGTGCCCGGCGTGACAGTTAGATGTGTTGCTTATACTGTGAATTCAGATCAGCTTAAGTAGGAAACCAAAGTAGGGAACCAAACCAGCGTGTTTATCTCCATCACTGGAGAAACCTCAGCTCTGCTTGTGTTTGCTGTGAGAGTCTGTGCCCTGCAGAGGCCGGGGTGCTGGGTGTCGGTGCCCTTGCTCCCACCCCCAGCCCGGAATGAGCGCGGCCCGGCTGGAAGGCGCGGCGGCGGAGGCCTGCGGGCACCCACCCAGAACGCTCTCCCCGCGCTCCGTGGGCTTGTCCGCAGACCTCGTGCCGGCCACTGGGTGACCCCAAGCTGGAGAGCCTGGGCCTCCGGCCTCGAAGGGAGGAGGCCCCTAGCTGCTTGGGGAAGTCTGGGTGCCCTTTCCGGGTGGGTCCCCAAGGAGAGGACCAAGTGTTGAGCTTCTCTGAACCCCCCGCCCGGGCCCCCGGGGCAAAACCCCCGAGGAGTGCACGTTCTCCACCTGCTCTCAGGGCAGGAGCACCTCCCCTCCTCCCCAGTCACAGCTGCGAGTCTCAGGGCTGCCGGGGTCCTCGGGCCACACTGGTGTTGTCGAGTCCAAGCCGTCTGTCTGGAGTGCTTGTTCGGTGTAGACTTTCGTCCCGGGGCACGGACCCACTTTAGTGGCTCCCTGTGGCCAGCGCCCTAGGTCCGCTGGGTCTGGAGGAACAAGTCGTCCACGCTTGACGCCGTGTTAGAGACTCAGCCGCGAGGGGCTCGGCCCTTGGCGGTCACTCTCAGTGTCTGGCCCATCAGAGGCTACTGCCCCGACGTGTGCTTTGGGCCAAGTGTCTAAGCAGGCTCGGCTCTGGAAGGGGGCTGTTAGCACCGTAAGCCTGTCTGGAGGCTGCTTGGGTTCGGGGAGCAGAAGGAGCCTGACGGCTTCGGGCAGGGGCTGGAGATGCTGCGCATGAGCCAGGCCGCTGGTGGCGTCTTCAGCCAGAAACGCTGGCCCCCGAGGGGCTGCTGTGCAGAGGGTCTGGCACGCTGTGCCTTTTCCAGGAGGTGGGGGGCCTGCAAGGATGGCGCTGGGGCCAGGGGGCCTGGCACGCAGCCCCAAGCTTGCCCTCTGCCGGCTCCCGGGGGGCCAGGCCCTCCAGCCAGGAGTGGCCCTTGCTTCGTCGCTGTCAAAGACTTTCCCTTGGTCTTCTAGGTAGTTGGCAGGTGCGAGGTTTGCGGTCCCTGGCGGAACTTGGTGCTTTCTGCTCTGTTGACTGTCCCGTTCAGAGTGCAGGCCCTGGCACCCCAGTGGCTCTGGCTGGGTTGATGGACAGACTAGTTAGCAGTCAGCCTGTTCGGCCCAAGAGAGCGTTGGCGCGCTGGCCAGGCCCCAAGGGACCCACCCGTTGGGGACTAGCAGCGTGGGGCACCGCAGGCCTGCGTAGCACCCCCCGTCGGGCACAGGGGCGGCCGCGCTCACTGCTCCCCCATGTCCGCAGCCCCTTGCCCCCCTGCACATTCGGAACCCTGCCTCGCGCGGCCGTCGGGAAACCCAGCACGGGCGCCAGGGGGGTGCAGCCCGCTCCCTGCGGCCGCGGCCTCCGCTCGGCCCTCCGGGGGGACGGGGTGAAGCGCGCGTGCGAAGTGTCCGCCCGGGGTTGCCGCCAGCCTCCCTCGTGACTAAATGCATATCTCTTCCTGTCAAAAGCGTGTATCACAATGTACTTGAAACTGTTCTCTTTGTGCTCTATTGTTTGAATAATTAAAGCAGTTACAGAGACTCCGGCCCTGTCTGTTCTGTGGCCCGATTCCTGTCCCCCGCGGTCCTCTGCGGTCCTCACGTTGTGCCGAAAGGTGAAAGACCGAGTCTCCGGGGAGCCCAGCTGCACGGGCCTCGGTGGCAGGGGGCGACCCGGCTGGGGGGCTCCCCGTGCGCCGTAGCACAGGGCTGGGACATTCGGGGCACAAGGCGGCGCTGTCGGGTCTGGGGGGAGGCCCTCAGCTGCCGGCATCACACCCGCACGGCACACGTGGGCCAGACCTGCAAAGAATGCCCGCTGGCTGCAAGATTTGGCAAGAAAGGGGCAACGCTCCTGTCGCCGCGGTGAGCCGGCGACAGGGCTGGTGCGGGGCGAGCCCTCCGACCGCGACCTGAGTTCTCCGGTGACCTGTCCTTCCGGAAGGACGTGGTACCCAGAGGGGTTGGGAGGCCCCGGCGGCTGATTTCAGGTGGCTTTTCGCGGACAGTCCCCCAAGCCCTGGTGAGCCCTGGTCTGGGCAGGCGCCCTGCGGGGTGAACGTTCTCGGACAGGGGTTGGCAAATGATAACCGTGACCTGAGATGGGTTTTTATGTATTTTTTTTTAAGGGCTGAAAACAAAAAACCTGAAGAATAAGATTTCATGACAGGTTAAAATTATAGGAAATTCAGACTTCAGTGTCCATCCATAAAGTTCTCTTGGGACAGACACCCCGCTAATTCCTTCGCACGCTGTCTGGGGGAGCCTTGGGGCACAGCAGATGCCTCAGGAACCACGTGGCCCACAGAGCCTGAGAGCTTTCCTCGCGGCATCTCTACAGGGACAGTTTACCACCCGTGGTCTGAGATGGGAAAACCCAGGTTGCGGGGACACTGAGCCCTGCCGTGGGGTCAGGAGGCCAGGGTGGGCGTTTGCACACCAGAAAGCCCCCCTGCCCAGTTCTGCTCCGTACTCGGAGCCACAGCGAGGGGCACAGAGCCACGAAGCGCCCCGAGCAGCTGCTTGGACCTGGCGGCATACGAGGCTCAGCCGAGCGCTGAGCGGGTGTGCATGAAGGTGGGAAGGACGGCCTGTTACGCGGGGGCGAGGGTAGAGGACCAGGAGCGGAGGAAGACGGGCAACGTTTGTCTCCAGGCTCCGTGAAAAGAGCCCCCAGGTGAGAAAATAGTAAGTCTGGACTTGGAGGTAATCTTTCCTTTTCTTGGCTGAGCTTGATTTTCTCCAATTAAGAAGATCAATAAGAAGTAAAATTCACATTTTACCCAAGCGCGGGGCCTGCTCTGCGAGACACGGAAACGGAAGATCCCCTTTTCAGTGTGTATCTGGTTTTCCCGACGGTGGCCGCTGGGTTCCCAGAAGCGGGGAGCGGGCTTCAGTGAGGGGGCTGAAAAACCTGAAGGCGGGACATAAATTAGAACAGACATCACGCCCGGAACCCAAGGAAACCATTCCCCTGAACAGGAGAGCTCGGCTTCTGGGGGCCGTCCCGGTTACCCCGGGTCAGGGCCGAAGCGCCTGCTTCCAGGGGAACCGACGCCCTCTCCGCGGGTGCCACCCCTCGTCCCCCCCGAATTCCTTCCTCCACACCCCAGGAGAGGTCAAGGACTCCCTCCGAGAACCCTGCCTCTCCCAGGCGGGAAAACAAGCCGCATGTCTCAAAGGGGCCGCTGTCCCCGGGTCCCTGCGTCAGGCACCTGCCGCTGTCCGTGTCCTCGGAGTCCTAGCAAACCCCTGCGGCCGAACTGTGCCCGCGCTCCTCACTCAGCGCTGGGCCCGCCGACGGGCAGGAGCTCTGGCAGAGACGCAGGGTGGGTGGGAGGAGGCAGTGGGGGTCCGGTATTTGGTGTTCCGGATAGAGCCCCCAAGCCTCAGCTCCAACACCAGAGACCAAGCTCCCTTGCTCCTGCCCGCTCAGCCCCGGTTTATTATCGAGGCTGCGCTTCAGGTTCTTCTTCGGATTTGGTGATGCCTGCGGGAAGGCACGGGCCTCTTTCCCGGGCCGGGGCCCTGAGGGTCTGGGGCAAGCCTTGGCCCAGCCCCCAGCCCCCAGCTCTGTGCAGGGCCTTCCCCCCCGGCCCCAGGCCTCTGGCCTCTGCGGCCAGCTTCCCTCCGGCTGCTGAGCCCCCCGGTCCCCCCGGCCCCGCCGGCCCCCGAACAGCCAGCTTCCACGGCCGTCTGTGCACCCAGCCCTCCCGGCAGCGGGTTCTCGGCTCTGCCACTGGCCGCTGCACGGGTGCACGGGCTGGGGGAGCTCGCGGGCGTCGGGGCTGCCCGGCCCTCCCCGGGGCAGGCTGCAGGCCTCCTCGCCGGGAGAACTCCCGGCAGCCTCCCGTGCCCTCCGCGCTGTCCCTGGCCGTGTCAGGCTGCGTGTGAGAGGAGGCCAGGAGCACAGGGAACTGGGGGTCGGGTGCCGGGTCAGTGTGGCCTGCCGCCTGGGGCTCCAACCCCAAGTGCAAGCAGCATCAGCAGCCCGCGGCGGGAAGGCGCTCCCCTGAGTGGAGTCCGAGCGCCCTCTGCTGGCCGCGGTGGGACAAGGCGGCACTGACACCTGCGCAGGCGGAGGGCCAGCGAGGCCTGCGGACAGTGACCCCCGCGAGGGGCTCGGGAAACAGACATGCGAGCGTCTCCAAACACAGAGCAAGCGACAGCGGGTCAGGCCCCAGAGAGGCGTGTCGAGGAGACGTGACGGGCCCGCTGCCAGGGGCGGCATGCGCCCTCCCGAGCGGTCAGAGCAGCCCGCCCTCCTCCCGTCCTCCGTGACCCAAACTAAAGCTCTGCCGTCCCGCCGTCCCAGCGGATCGGGCCTGGGTCAGGGGTCGGCGCCCTCCAGGATGACTTTAGTCGTGGAGACCAGCGGCCAGGAGGGAGGAACCGAGTCGTCCACGTCCCGGGTCTTAGGACACGGACAGGGCGTGTTAGGTCTGCCGAGGCCGCAGCACCACGTCCCCCGCTCTGTCTTCGGGGAGTTCGAGGCCTCCCTGTCTGGGCGCCCAGCGCTGCAGGGGAGGGGCGGCTGCAGCCACTTGCAGAGCCGGGGGCGTGGGCAGACCCTCCTCCCGGGTCTGGGCTGGGGTGCCGGGGGAGCAGGCACCCGGCGTGGGGCCTCGCTGGGCCGCGCGGCCGGGACCAGACCCCTGGTCTCCACCGCCCTCAGCTCCTGTCCCTGGACACAGCTGCGCACACCTTGGCGTAAGAGGGCGACCTGAGGCGCGGTTTACAGGAAGGACGGGGCCCCTCAGGGGGACAGTGGTCATAGGGGCCTCCCTGAGAAGCCCTGGGGCCTGGGAGCCACGGTCCTCCTGTGTGGTCACCGACAGGGAGCCAGGGACCGGGGACCAGCGTGGCCCCGCCACGACCGGCCCCTGGATCGGGGAGGGCCACAGACACGGGGGGGGGAGGCCCAGGCCCGCGATCCCTGGCGACCTCGAAATGCTCCCGCTCCCACCCACACTCGGGCTCCACGGGGACCCGGGTGACACGGGGCGAGTCTGTCTCCACCCAGAGAAGAAACCACCTTAGCGATCCGGACGCCGTGGGGCGGAAGTTACTCTGACTCTCTGTGAACAGACCCTCGAGGTCGCCCTCAGTGGGGTCGCCGCCATCGGGCACCCGCTGTCTCCTGAGAGCCGGGGTCCCCGCCGTGCGGCCGCCGCAGGGAGACACAGAGCGAGAACGGAACGAAGCGCGACTTCCTTCCAGGGTGACCCACCTGGAGGGGACGGCGTCCTCTGCGGGAAAGGGAAGGCGGCCCCGCCAGCCGGGGGTCCAGCCCAGCTCCGTCGGGGGCGTGGGTGGCTGTGAGGAAGGGTCCCCCGCTGACGTCCGGGGCTGGCAGGCGCTGGAGCGCGGCTGGATGCCGCGGGGCTGGCCGGAGGGCAGAGCTGCAGACGGAACCCTCTTGCCCTCCAGGCTACTTCCTTCCAGAAAGCACTTTCCTCCCGGTGCCCCCGACTAGAGCCCAGGGGTCACGTCCATGCAGATGCAAGGCCATGGCGAATCTCCCGGCGGCCTCCAGGGCTGGGGGTCAGGAAGAGCGGCCCCCTCAAGGCGTTCTCCTTTTTAAGGGAGCAGTTTCAGGGACGACAAAGCCTCTACCAGCCCAGTGCTCATCCAATGTCCAGAACCTTCCGTGCTGGAGCCGGTTTAAGTGTGCGCTACGCCGACCACATCGGACCCCCGCGGCGAGAATGCAGCCCCCTCCGTCCCACCCGGGAACTCTGACACCTTCCACACGTCCTGTCCACACCGGGCCCCGGACTGATTTCGGGGCCTGCCCCGGGGTTGGGGAGCCGCTGAGGTCACCGCTGGGCACCCCCAGGCCAGATCGGGAGTGAGAGAAGGAGGCCCAAGCACGCCTCCTCCCGTGGCTCTGAGCCATGAGCCCCTGTCCCCGGGGGCGACCCGGGGGCCCCAGCGCTCAGTCGCGTCCCCGACCCCATGGTTCCAGGTGAAGCGCCCCAGTGCGCATCCCCGCCAGAGCCCCGGACGGTCCCACGGACCCCCGACCCCCGTGCCCCGTGCCGGCTCCTCTTCCTCCCCCAGGCCGAGGCGAGCCCGCAGTGCGGGGCCAGATCCAACGGGGAAACCGAGGCAGCCGTGCCCGGAGCCTGGGGAGCCCCGCGGGCGGGCTCGAGAGGGCCTCCCGGAAAACCAGCCTCCGCGGAGGGTGCCCCGTACGCCCTGGGGCGGTGAGCACCTACCACTGCGGGAAAGTAAGAGTAAGACCCAAAGCCCCAAGGCAACTCATCCAAGAGGCCAGAGCGGAGCCAGGGCGAGCGGCCCCCCTGGGTCCTGGCCGTTCCCAGACGGAGCGAGCCTGGGGTGCGTCCGCTCCCCGACGCGGGTGGGCTGGGGCTTGGAGGACTTCAGGCAGGTGCAGATTTGCTACATTTTCTGTGGTTTCCTAGTTCAGTGGAGGGAGCCCACTTGCACTGCTCAGAAGGCTAAACTTGCTGTTGGTTTTGGGGGCCCCGCGCCTGCCGCTGTCATCACACGGCTGTGGTTGGCGGTCCGGGCCCCCCAGGCGGCAGCCCCCCGCCTCTGCGGCCCCAGCTGCCCTCCTGTGCCTCCCACACCCGGCCCGAGAGGCGGGATGGACCGCAGCGGGGCCCCCGGGGGCGACCGGCTCTGGGCCACGACGATCCCGGCCCCGTGGGCCGCCATTGGAAACAAGCCAGCGCCGCCGCCCCGCCAGGACCCCCGCTCGTGGCCCCTGGACCCTTGCAGAGGCCGGAGCGGTGCCCAGTGCCCTGCGGCGGCCGCCGGCCTCCCCGGCTGGACCGCTGAGCTATTTATAGGCCGTGCTCCCATGTCGGTCCCAGAGACGAGGTGTTCAGTCAAAAAAGAGCCTTTTTAGGTCAGGGAGATGAGTTTAAAAATACTTTGTCTGCCTGTGACTATGCCAGGCAGAGGGACCCGGGCTGTGCCGCCTAGAGCAGCCACGCGCGGGCTTCTTCCAGGGGACGTGCTCCGGGCAGCCCCAGGGGGCAGCGCCCCGGCTCGAGGGTCTGGGGCCTCCTCACCTGCCCCCCCCCCTGCTGGTGACCTCTGTCCGCTCCTGGGGCAGGTGCAGCCCAGGGCAGCTTCCTAGGGCCGGGCTCCCCTGCTCCCCCTTCTCACACCGCAGGAGGTGTGGGACACGAGAGGCGTCTGCAGACACACCTGGAGAGGGTCTTCCAGTGTGGCTGTGTGTGCGCCTGGAGTGTGTAAGTGTTCTGTGGGGGTGAGCGAGTGTATGCGTGGGCGATCCGTGAGCACGCGGGTGGGCACGCGTGTGTGTGGCCTGCGGCGAGTGCGTGCGTGCCCGGGTGGGCTGAGGGTACCAGTGAGTGTGAATGAGATTGTGGTGAGTGTGTGGGGCCTGTGAGTGTGTGCAGGTGTGTGAGGCATGTGGTGAGTGTGCAAGCACGTGGGGGTGAGCTGTGAGGGTGCGCGTCTGTGTGAGTGTGGAGGGGCAGGCAGTGGCGGAGGCAGGGTCTCTCTGGGATGGAGCCGCCTTCCTCTGAGTTAGGCGCCCCCCCCAGACGTCAAGGGCACGGACAGTCAGTGGGCAGGGGGGCCCCTGCTTCCCACGAGGGTGGCGCTCGCTTCGACTAGAACCGCTAAAGCCCTGGGGAATCAGACCTGGAAGTCACTTCTTAAATATCAAAGCCTGGTCTGAGATCAGGTTTTGAGAGGAACGGGAGGGGGAGGGGGACCGCCCTGGGTCAGGCGTCGTGGGGCTGGGGCAGCCGAGAGGTGCGGGCAGGCGGGCTGCTGAGCTTTCCTCCTTCTACCGCCCTGAGACTGCTCTCTTCGCCTCACAGGTGAGAACACTAACCTTTAGGAAAGCAAACGGCTTTCCCAGGTTGCCCGGCTAAGGGAGGGAGTGGGATTCGAACTTCGGGCTTTGGAGCTCACTGTGCGTGTTGCCTCATCAATCCGCCCACTGCAAGGAGGGAAGGAGGAACCACGCCGGCCCCCTCCCTGGACCCTCCTCCCGGCTCATCCGGGCCTGGCCTTTCTCCCAGCCGGCCATGCCCCCCTTCCTCCCACCTCTTCAAACTCTGCCTGACGCACAGCCCCCAGTTCCACAGAGTAAGTGGCGGGAGACGTGGGAAGAGTCTTTAAAAACACAGTATATGTAGGGCCGGCCGGGGACGGGGCGTAGGACGGCCGTGGGAATTAATGGCCATGAGGCAGGAAGTCACCAAAGCCTGGGATTCTGTGTCCATCGGCCCAGCAATTCTACTGTTGGCATTGACACTGAGGAAATGACCAGATTTGCAGGTGCTCGGGGTCTTGCCATATTTCCACGGCGGTGTCCATAGCCTGCAAACCTGGGCAGCGGCTTCCGTGTCCACCACTAAGGAGTTGGTTAAATTCGGGAGTGCCGTACAAATAAATGGATTTCTAGTACGGTTACGCAAGATAACGCTAAAACATACTCAACTTCATAGGGAAATATTTACAACATACCATTCAGGGAGGAACAACTGGTTCTAAAACGTTATGTCCACTTGGATCCCACTTCTGCGCACGTGTGTGCGTGCGTGCGCGTGGGTGTGTACGCACGCGTGTGTGTTTTCCTAGAAAAAAGTTTGGGTACATGCTGCAATCTCACCAAAGGCTGTCTCTGGAACAGCAAGTGACCTCATTTCTCCCTTTCTCTTATCTGTATTTTCCATATTTGTCTCAATAACAATTTGGAACTATGTAAGCAAAAAGAAAATATTTTGGTTTGAAAACATTTGAGAAACTCTTTGTTCTGTTTCCCCTCTAAATCCATCCTAGAGGCCCCGGGTCACCAGCAAATCATGGAACAGCCGCCAAGACGCTGCCCGAGTGGAAATCCTAGCGATCTGGGCGCCTGTGCATTTGCTATTGCTTCCAGAATGTTCTAATGATCAGGAGTCCTTCGGAGAAGCGTCCTGTAGAGTCTGGGGTGAAAACAAATGAGGCCACATGTGTCCACGAAGTGGTGGGGCTCGTTTTACCAGGCTTAAAGCCGGCGCCCACACGGCATTCCTGAAATGTTCTCATTGGTGGGAAAAGGGCTTTTCCCGCAGGAATGCCCCCCCCCCATGGAGGAGCACAGGGGATGGGAGAGCGGGGCTCAGATCTGCGCAGCCCACCGGGTCCCCCACAAGCCACGGCCGCTCCCACGTGCTCTCCGACCCGTGGCCTCGGTGCCCAGGGGCAGCTGTGCGCCTGCGCGTCGGGGCTCAGGGGGCCGCGTGGCTCGGCGGGGAGGCCACACAGCAGGCATCCACAAATGCCGAATTCAAGAGCGAGCGAGCGGCAGATGAAGGCAGGCAGGAGCGGCCTCTGGCGGGAACGGCGGCTCGCCGTCCCCGGTGGGAGAGCGCCACCTGCTGGGGAGCCGGAGAGGCCGCCCTCGGTCCGCAGGAGGAGCAGGCCCAGTTCCTAGAGGAGCCCGTGCCCCGCACCCCTGCAGCACGGGGCGGCATCTGGGGGAGAGGGTACCGCAAGGACCCCTGACCAGATAAGCCCGCGGAAGGAGGGGGTGCAGGAGACTCGCCCCGCGGGGGGAAGACCCCCCCGGACGTCAGGGGCGGAGCAGGCGTCCACACGCGAGCGCGCCCCCCCCGTTACTATAATGTCACATTTTCAAAGGTAAAAGGGGGGGGCTCAGAACGAGGGATATCTTCCCAAGACTCCACAAATCACCAAGCCGGCTCTGAGTGGCCCAAGCGGCAGACGGCGGCCCCGGGAGCTCAGGGCCACGAGGGATAGCAGTGCCCCCGTCCCCGCCGTGATCACCGTCGGCCCGGTGTCCCCCTGCTGCAAAGCCAGCCAAGTGTGGCCTTGCCCACGACAGGCCGAGGAGCTGTGACGGGGCCGTGCCGGCCAGGGGCAGCCGTGGGCAACCGCCGGGAGAACCTTCCGGACACTGACGGGCAGGGCGGGGGGAAGGGAAGGTGCGGCTCTGGCCACAGCGTCGCACGGGGAGGCGCAGGGTTGTCGCTAAGCAGGTCCCTGGTCCAGCCTCCGTGGCCGTGGGGGGGACGAGAGGGAGGAGCCGCCGGGAGCTTCTGCCTGCTGGCCAGCTTTGCTCTTCCCTCTGCGGAGGGGCGGGTTGCTCCCCAGACTCCCGCTTCCAGGGGCTGGTCCTGGGCCCCCGTGCTGGGCAAGGCTCTCTCCCCTGGGCATCCCTGGCCCCGACGCCCGGAGCATCGCAGGCAGGCAGGGGCGCAGACCCCGGCCAGCTCGCTTTGAGCCCCGGGTGCTGCAGCCCCTGCCCCCCCCGCCCCCCAGTGGCTGGGGCGCCGGGGAGCCGTCGTCTGATTCTGGAGCCATCGTTCGAGAAGGCTCTGGCTTTCCTCGACACGGAGCTCCCACCCCCACAGCCTGCAACGGGGTCTCTGATAAAACTCTGCCTCTAACAAATGGGGGTGGCGGGTGGGAAGCGGACCCTGTCCCGTGGCCCGGTGTGACTGTGCTTTGGAACCACCCGGCGACCCTTTTGGAGACCCACAAACTGTGTCGAAACAGGGGATGGGCCAACCCCTGATCAGCGGTCCTACCACCGGGAGTCCCTCTGAGACAAGAGGGCTCACGGCAAGCTGACTCGTGTCCGACCGGACAGACCCTAGGCGGCCCCCGACGGGGATCCGGTTAGTCATGGCTTAGCTGAAGCCAGCAGAATTCGCCGCCACGGACCGCGAGAGCCTCGGCCCGAGCACGCCCGTGTGGCCCACAGATGGATGCCCGGCGGCGTGCGAGCCGCAGGTTCCAACGCAGCCTCACCGGTGCGGTCCCACGTGTGCCCGAGCTCCTGGGACACACCCTGCTCTCCCCAACGTCCACTGCTTTTCACGTACGGAAACGGAAACCCGCGCTTTGCCCCAAATGCACACAGAAACCTACCCGGAGCCGCGCTCATGGACGTGCTCCTCGGGGCCAGATTTCAGGGCCTTCCTACTGTCTCTGTGCTGCAGAGAAGTTAAGGCACAGCCTTTGGAGTCACACACACGATACGGGAACCAGGCCCCGCCGAGCGCTATGATCCTGGGGAGGGCCTTGCTCGCCGTAACAGCCCGCAATCCAGGGGGTCGCCCCACAGGAAGCAGTGCCCGTGCCGCTCGCGTGTATGACGGCCATGACCTGCAGCGCCCAGCCCAGCACCGAGGGTCCCAGGAAGGGGGAGCTCCTGCACCTTTTGCCCAAAGACGCCGTCGTGACCAGGGGGCGCTGCCGGGGAGGCTGTCACGGCAGGGTCCTTCCTCCACGGTCCGCGGGTGGCCGCTCACGGAGGCGTCAGGTACTGGTCGTCCGCGACAACACGCACGCAAGTGTGTCGCCAGCTGGTGGCGATGGTCGGATGCACGCTGTCTCGGAGACGTCGGGGGCGGAAAACATGGAGTGTCTCAGAATCAGGGTCATATAATGCACTGCAGACGTCTTCTCCAGAGAACTTTACATTTGCTTTATAAAGAACAAGTGCCTGGTGGCTCCGTCTTTAAGCATCTGCCGTCTGCTCAGGCCTATGACCCCAGGGTCCTGGGATCGAGCTCCGTGTCCGGCTCCCTGCTCAGCAGGGAGTCTGCTCCTCCCTCTGCCTCTGCCTCTTCCCTTTGCTTGTGCTCTCTCTCCCTTTCCAATAAATAAATAAAATCTTAAAAAGAAAAAGGAACAAGCACTATAACACCCTATCTTACGAAGCCAACGTGGACACGTATGTATTTACAGACATGTGTTGAAAATATGTACGTACGTGTTTCCCAGAAGCCCGGGGCTTCCAGGACGACGCAGGAGGCCGAACCCACAGGAAGCCCAGGAGAGCAGGGTGGGGGATGGAGGGCCGGGAGCCGCTGACTTCCAGCGCCCCACGTCCCCAGCAGGATGACCGGGAGGTAATCCACGGCTTTCCACGGAGAGAGCCACGGCTCCGGCTCGACGACCCACCCTGTGCCACGTCGGCTCCTGGGCCCCCCACACCCGCTGGTCTTCCCGGGCCGACTGTGGCGGGGACACAGATCAGGCACTGCTCTGTGCCACGTCCGAAGGGCCATGGGGTGCAGTCCATGCCCGGAGGGTCTGCGACACCAGACCTCCCAGAAGCCCCCGCGGCTTGTCTCCTCGCTGGACAGCAGCCCCCGCGGCGAAATGAACGGAAGCCCCTTCCTGCGCAGTGGCCCGCGCAGCCGGCGGGGAGCCCGGGGTCCCCCGGGCGGGCACGAGTGGCAGGTGCGGCCGGGGCCCTCCTGCTCCCGGAGAGGCTTGTGCTGCCGCCGGCGGGAGCAGCTGGGCTGGGAGTTGCGGTGACTCGCTTACTGCTGAATCCAGCGTCCCTGAGTGGCAGGCGCGGGCCCGGGCCCCACGGAGACAGCAGGAAAACCAGCGGGAACACCTGCCCTCCTCGGGTTTACTGAGTGAGGCGGGCACACGAGCCACTAACTAAAGACACTGCAATATGCGAGGAGGCGGCACATTCCATGCAGGCTGGCAAAACAAGAGGGTGGGGCCTTCTTCCCGCCACGACACACTAACCACGACCCGGGGGCTCTCCTGTAACAGGCGCTGGCCGTGATCACACACCGTCAGCCCCAGGGTCCCCCAGGCCCGGGCGCGGACGGACCTCCCCAAGCCCGCGGGGAGGGCTGCTCTGTGCAGGGTCTCGGAGCAGACGCAGCTGCACGGGGCCGCAGAAGCCCGCAGCGGGTCCCTGTCGCGCCTGGCGTGCGTCCGGGCACGGCGCTGGGGGCCGGGGTGGGGGGCGGCCGGCGGCGCAGAAGCAGGCTCACAGGCCGGGGCACCGGGGGGCACCGGGGGCCCCCGCCAGCCACGGCGGAGACGTTGCTCCACGCATCCTGGGCCGTTGTGGCACCGTGGCAAGGCCTCCCCCGCCTCGGGCCAAGCCCGGCTGAAAATCAAGTCTCAAAAGGGCCAAGCGAACCATCAGACCAGCTGCCTTCCAGAACAGAAGTGGACGCCCTAGAGCGGAGTCCCGGGAACGATGCGTCCAGAAAGTCCGATCCAAGGTCACCGGACATCCTCAAAAGCAAGAGCCCACGAGCCCCAGGGGGCACGGTTCCGGCCCCAGGAGCCACGCAGGCAGCACGGGACTGGGGGGCCCTGAGCGGGGGCGGGGCAGGCCGTCACCTCTCCCGGGGAGGCGCGTTCTGCCACGCGGGGGAGGGCAGGGCTGCGGGGCAGGGGGAGTGGAAGGAGGGCGGCAGGGGAGGAAGCGAGGGACTGGTACTCATCGGCCATCGGAGCAGAGCTGACCCCACACGTGTGCCGTCGGCTGCGCTCGCACTGCCACCGTCGCACCGACGACACCTTCGGGCGGGACTTCGGGTCCCTGTGCATGAGAGGAGAAGCGGCGGGAGAACCCCCCCGAGTAAGCAGCTCGGTTCTCCGTGGTCCCTCCCGCTGACGTTGGCGACGGCCTGCAGGAGGCAGGGCGGCCGTGGGGCTCCGAGGACGGACCGTGGAGCCCAGGCTAGCCCGTGTGACCGAGCTGGGTGGCTTTCACTGGGGCTGGAGCTGAGGAGCCAAGGGAAGGGCTGCGACCCCAGACGCTCTGGCGGACGGAGCTGGCCGAGGAGCGGGGTGTGTGAGAGGAGAGAAGGGATCGCCGGCCCCAAAGCTCGGGGCCTCGGGCGTCCTGCTGAGATGCGGGGAGACCCAGGAAGATCGAGAGCGAGTCTGAACACCCGGCCGAGCATCTAAGCAGAAGGGGGGGGTCTGCTGCTCGGGGTGAGGGAGGCAGAGCGGGGTGAGGTCCAGGGGCCGCCCCCTTGAGCGGACAGGAAGACAGAGCACTGGGAGGACCCAGCCGGGAGGCCAGGAGGCAAGACGGAAGAGAAGACACTGACCCAGAGGCTGACCCAGCGCAGCTGCTTGTCCTAAGCTGACGGGGCGACACGCGTCCTGGGGCGCCTGAACCCGGCACGACGGGACCCATCGGAATGGTCGGCAGAGAAGTTTCGAGGAAGTGTGGGGTTGAAAAGCCAGGTCGGTGTGGATTCAAGAGGGAACTTGAGGGAAAAAAGGCAGACGGCAACAAAGCCAGCCTTGTGGGCGAGTGTGCAAGCAGGGACGCCAAGGGAAGGAAGTTTGCTCACTCCTGGGAGGCGGACACCTGCCGAGAAGGGGCTCCTGGCGGCCGCGGCCAGGGCTTCAGTGGATGGGCGGAAAGGGGTGCGGCGCAGGCGGGGAGCTGGCCTTGCACAGGAGCCGGGCGGGCGCCTGCCGGGCGGGGAACCGCC
>LNAC01000193.1:1625544-1648019 GCA_002007465.1 Ailurus styani
CCCCCTGCCGTCCCAGCTCGGGGACGACCCGCACGGCCGCCGGGCTGCGTGATCGCGGGGCCGGCGACCATCACGACGGGGAACCGGCCGAGTCTCGTCAAGTGCTTCCAAACGCTCCACTTCCGTGAAGAAACTACTCTCGTTTTTACGCCACGACGTTTCCCTCACTCACAGGACGGCCCACCTTCCTTCTCGACACCGTCTGCGCCATCACCGAGCAAGTGGAGACGTGAAGACTACGAAGCGGAAAGGCCACGGGGGTTCGTGGCCCCCTCCGACGCGAAGAGCGCCCGCGGCCTCCGTGGCGGGGACGGAGCAGGGCTCGCGGGGGGTCCCGCGGGAAGCCGGGCCTCAGCGGAGAGCGCTGGGCCCGGGCGAGCAAGGTGCGGCCGCCTCCCGCCGGGGCTGCGGACCCAGGCGCGGCCTCCCCGGGCTCAGACCGGCTCCCCGCGGCGCCCCGGACGCGCTCCTGCACGGTTCACAGCACGGCGCCTCCTGGTCCTGACGTGTCTCTCCTCACTCTGCGGAGACTGAGTCGATACAGGGCGCGAACGAGACTTTCTAGAGGGGCCGCTGAGGACCGGCTAGGGGAACACCGCCTAATGCGAAAGAAACGTGGCCACCTCGTCACCGTCCCCTGTCCCACTGAGAAAGCCTCTCAGATTCCACAGTTGAAGAAGCAGAGCTCACAGGTGGGCGCTGTGATTTTCCCTCATACAAAGGCCCGAAGGAACAGGGGACCCTCCTGCGCGCGACACCACGACGTGTGCTACCCCAAGTGGACGCGAGGTGGCGCCAGAGTCCAGCGCACGCCGAAGCCCCACAGCACCAGCCCGTCGTTCTCGTGCCATCTGTTCCACGTCCACGCGCACTTACCCCAGACGCGAGCCCCGTCATCAACGTCACTCTCAAACGTGTAACAGCATCACTCTTCAGCTGTCTAACACTGGCAGGGCCTTGTGATAGGAGTTGTTTTATTTTTAATTAAGAAACTTGACATTTTGTGAATGTGGTGTTTAAAAAATGGATAAACTCCCCCTCAAAACTGTCCTACGGGACGAAGACTGACTGGCAAGATGCAAGCAGCCTGCTCTGCTCCCCCGAGTGGAAGAACAGGCCCTTACCTAGTGCTCGGCTCCTCACTCCACAGGGACCTCTCCAGGGACAAACGGAAGCTCACCTTCCACCCCATTTGAAGGGGAAGGGATATAAAACCTAGAAAACGCATTCTCCTCCTCCGATCTTTTTCTCTCTTTCTAGTTACAACAAGGCATTAAATAATCCAACATTTTTTTGTTTGGCTTTAGGCTCCCTCAATCAAACTTTAGTTATAACATACTGATCTCTGATACTTTTCAGAACAGAAAAAAAAAAAAAGATCATTCGGGAGATCGATAGGCCCCAAATGCAAAACTGAAAATTCAGGTTTTAAGATGGTTAAGACCAAGGTTAGGTGCCTTAGCAATGGCTCCAAGCAGCCACTGACCGTCAGTGTGATGAGAAGCCAGTCGCCCTGCTATTCAGACATGGACCCTAAAAAACCACATCCCACGAGGACACTCAGGAGAATTAAGACTCCGTGTGAGGAAGCAAAGCCATGACCACAAGCGGATAACGCGTAGAAAGCGGCCACACTGCCACCTCCAGCCCAAAGGGAGACAGAGACGTGGGGACATGAGACAGCCCACAAGCCCTCAGAGAGAACACCAGGCCTCAGAACTCCCAGACTAGGCTCTGGTTTGTCAGTCTGGACTCGCTGTGAGGGCAGCCCAGATTCTCCACCACTGCGTGCGGGAGGGTCTCAGACCAGGGTGAGCACGCGTTACTGCACCTCCAAGTGCCGGTGCCAGCCCTGCTCCCGCAAATCCGTCCCCACCGCGGGGACCTGTGGGAAGGGGCTGTCGGTGAAGGCAGCACAAAAGCCCTGGGTAACCGCCAATGGTCTCTGCCACATCCCAGCACACGGAAGCCCAAGTGTTAACGTTCTGTCCTGACACACACACAGATACGAACCCTCGCCACCTCCCTAGGAGTCTGGACATGAAGAACAAGCGGGTTTTGGAAGGATTTTCATCCACGCCTCATGTTTAGAGACTCTCGACAGTAGACAGATTTCAAACATTAAAAATTATTTCTATCAACTCTAGTCTGAAAATGTTTCCCCATTCACTCCTGCAACAAGAGGCTATAAAACATCCTGAAAATAAAGCACGCAGAAATACGACATTCACACTCCACGTCTTCCCCACGTGGGCTCTGACCCAGTGCAGATGGCACCTGGGATGGGGAGGCGACACGGACAGGGACAGGACATGACAACCAGAGAGACGCGTGGCTCAAGGAAAACCAGGTCAGCTGGCTTCTCTGCCGGTTTACCTACAGGACCGGAGACCATGCAGGGATTGGGGTTTGCGTGGAGAACTGCTCACCACAGAACCGGGCACACACTGCGGCCGGCTCAAAAGACTGTTGAGCATTTACAAACAGTCCATTGTAAAATAAAGAGATCAAACTGTAGTCCACGTTACTTCATGTTTGTAAAATCGAAACCAAGTTTCATACTTGTTAAACATATGAGCTATTTTTGGAAATTATGGTCAAAAAGGCTAAATGCTTTAAAAGTTTTAAGTTATTACAAACAAGAGTATGTGATGGAACAGAGAGCACGTATGTCCAAATGCCTATGTAAACTTAAGGAGAATGTGAGGATTTGGCAAAATTATTTCATAAATTTCATAATTGAGCACCTAAAAATTTCCAAATAATCTAAGGCAAAAAGTTCTGGTATCAGGTATGCACAGTAAATAAAATACATGTCCTTCTTCTCAAATATACTATTTTAACATGAAGCAAGCAACACGAAGGGAATTAAGTTGAGACCGGAGTCCCGGGAAAGGGCCCCAGGTGACATACCTGAATGGGACCCACTGACATCAGCAGGTTCTTCAGCTGGACATCAGTAGTGGACGAAGAAAGCCCTTCAACAGACACGACACAAGGCTGAGGCTTACACTCCACCACCCGGAGGTTCTGCTTGTTCGGTGTCAGGCGTCCCCGGCCCATCGCTCCTGCCACGCCTCGGCCTCTCCCGTGCATGAGGACCTGGCAACAACAAAAGTATGACTTGACTTTTAAGCTTTGGATTTTTTTTCCCACAGCTACTAAGATTATACAAGTGGACAACAACTCAGAATCCATTAACATCAACCACGAGCTACAGGATCGGCTGTACGTTCACCCACCACCAGAGCAGGCTTTAACGTCGCAGTGAAACCCTCCCCAGCAAGTCTGGGTGGAGGCGAAGGAAGGAAAGAGCAGAGCTAACCGTGGGTCCACCTCGGCACGAAGCACAAGAGGAGAAGACACTTTCCACGTAACCACCACTGGCAGAGGAAGCAGAAGGATCAGAAGAGTTGAGAAACTTGTTTGGGTCTGGTCCTAGCAGCCCCAGAGACCAAATTTCTCCCGGCGTACTCCAGGCCCCACCTGTGGGGACTGGTGCCACCAGCCTCAATGTCATGGACCCGAGGCTCCTCGTGACTCGGTGCGGCCGGCACCCTGAGAGCCTGAGACGCATGTTCTGTAGCTGGGATCACCTCCAGGCTGCTGCACGTCACCACCCCGCACACAACAGCGCTTTCACAACACCAACAAAATCCAAGGCACAACGATGCCCGCACACCGGCCCCACCATAGTGATGACGTCACTGGTCTAAGGCAGGGCACAGACCTCAGGAGATTTTTAAGTTGCCCGACGGTTCAAAATTACTCTTCAGGGATCTTTTTTAAAGAAGAAGAGACAGCTGAATCTTTCCGGTATCTTCTTTTTTTGTTTAAGATTTTACTTATTTGTCAGAGAAAGAGAGCACAAGCAGGCAGAGTGGCAGGCAGAGGCAGAGGGAGAAGCAGGCTCCCCGCTGAGCAGGAAGCCCCATGCAGGACTTGATTCCAGGACCCTAGGATCATGACCTGAGCCAAAGGCAGCTGCTTAACCAAATGAGCCGGCCAGGCGTCCGTTTCTGGTATCTTTTAATTAGAAAATGGAATAAAGCACCAAGTGCCAAGTCCTTTCTCTAAAACACAACTCCTCCTCTGCAGGGCAGTGGTGACACACAGGCGGCAGGTGGAACTCAACAACACCAGGGCTTCCAGACGTCCTAACCCCACCTCTGCCCTAGAGTCCAGGTACACAGGGACAAAAACGGTCCCCTGTTGCATCACAGAGAAGGGCAGAGAGGAAGGTAAATGGAAATCAGAACGGAACCTTTGCCCATGAACGGGCACCACACCAAGGGAAAGGCACACAAAACGACATTTCTTAACACTCCCCAGAAGGCAGCAAACTCCTCCTGGGAACTGAGTCTTTGAAAAGTGCAAAAGGATATTTCAAGAGAAATTGCACTGGATAAGAACACATCAAAAGGTGCACATAAATCACATCAATAAAACAAAGGATAAAACTGTATGACCATTTCAACAGATGCAGAAAACGCATCTGATAAAATACAACATCCATTCATGATAAAAACCAACAAAACAGGTTAAGGGGGAACGGACCTCAACATGATAAAGGTTATATATGAAAAACCCACAGCCAACATCATACTCGAGGGGGAAAAACTGAGAGCTTTTCCCCAAAGATCAGGAACAAGAAAGGGATGTCCACTCTCCCCACTTTTATTCAACACAGGACTGGAAGTCCTAGCTACAGCAGTCAGACAAGAAAAAGAAATAAAAGGCATCCAAATTGGTAAGGAAGAAGGTAAAACTTTATTTGTTGATCACATGATACCATACACAGAAAAGCCTAAAGACCCCACCAAAAAACCACTAGAAGTGATCAATGAATTCAGTAAAGTCGCACGATAAAAAAAATCAATGTACAGAAATCTGTTGCGTTCCTATACATTAGTAATGAAACAACATATAGAGAAATTAAGAAAACAAACCCATTTACAGTTACACCAAAAATAAGATACCTAGGAATAAACCCAACTAAGAGATGAAAGACCTGTACTCTGAAAACCATACAACACCGGTGAAAGAAACTAAAGATGACACAGCGAAACGGAGAGACATTCCATGTTTATGGCCTGAAGAACAAATTATGTTAAAATGTCTATAATACCCCAAATCAGGGCGCCTGGGTGGCTCAGTGGGTTAATGCCTCTGCTTTCGGCTCAGGTCATGATCTCAGGGTCCTGGGATCGAGGCCCGCATCGGGCTCCCTGCTCGGCGGGGAGCCTGCTTCCCCCTCTCTCTCTCTCTCTGCCTGCCTCTCTGCCTCCTTGTGATCTCTCTCCCTCTGTGAAATAAATAAATAAATAAAAATCTTATAATACCCCAAATCAGTCTACGTATTTAGTGCAATCCCTAACAAAATACCAACAGCATTTTTCACAGAACTACAACAATCCTAAACTTCGTATGGAACCACGAAAGACCCCAAATAGCGAAAGCAACCTTGAAAAGGGAAAGCAGAGCTGGAAGCAGCACAATTCCAGACTTCAAATGATATTACAGAGCTGTAGTGATCAAAACAGTATGGTACCGGCACAAAAACAGACATGCAGATTAAAGGAACAGAACAGAAAACCCAAAAATAATCCCAGAACTGTACAATCAATTAATCTCTGATAAAGGAGGCAAAACCATGCAATGGGAAAAAGAGACTCTCTTCAACAAATGGTCTTGGGAAAACTGAACAGCCACATGCCGAAGAATGAAACTGGACCACTTCTCACACCACACACAAAAATAAATTCAAAATGGGTTAAGGACCTAAATGTGTGACCAAAAACCATAGAATCCTACAAGAAAGCATAGGCAGTAATTTCTCTGACACTGGTCATAGCGACATTTTCCTAGATGTGTCTCCTGAAGCAAGAGAAGCAAAAGCAAAGGTGGAATGGAATATTACTCAGCCATAAAAAAGAATGAAATCCTGCCATTTGCAATGATGTGGATGAAGCTAGAGAATATTATTCTAAGTCAGTAATAAAAAAATACCATATGATTTCATTCTTATATGGAATTTAAGAAAACAAATGTACAAAGAAAAAAGAGGCAATCCAAGAAACAGACTCTTAACTCTAGAGAACAAACGGGTGGTTACCGGGGGGGGGGAGGCTGGTGGGCAGATGGGTGAGAGGGTGAAGGGGATGAAAAGCACACTCAGCACAATGAGCACCGGGTAACGCGTGGAATGCTGAGTCAGTACACTGTACACCTGAAAGTAACATAACACCAATGTTAACTACAATGGAATTGGGGGAAAAGAGTTGTAAGTAAAACTGGCTGGAAACCAGCAATAAGTATTATGTTCTAGCTATAATAAATTACAATATTAATAATAACATCCTTTACCAGATGCTTCCCTTACACACCAAGGACCATGGTTTTTATATGCATCTTCTTATGAAACCCTCCCAAGAGGCCACGTGAGCTAGGAAACGGTGCTGTCCTCACCTCACAGGAGAGCGGACGAAGGTTTCAGAGGTGCACCGCTGTACGGGGCAGGGGCCTCTAATGTCTCTCTCCTCATGTACTGGGGACAGCCCCTGGACCGAAGCCGGTTTAGACCGGAGCAACCTTCAAAGTCTGAAGTTAAAATTTAATGTCTGTACTCCTGCCTTCTGGTGCAAAAAGGGAGTAATTTTGTCTGTTCCTACATCATCAAGTGCTTATGATACAGACGAAGTCATTTAGAGACTTCCAAGACCCAGAATGGCCTTCATGGTGATGCTGTCACTACTCAGCATCACGGGAGGACAAGCAGATGGGCAGAGCTAGCAGGCTGCCGAGGTCTCTCGAAGAAACTCAAGGCAGGTGTTGCTGCCCTGCTTCCTCCCTTGCGTGATTCCACTAGACAAGGGGCATCTGACTTAATGCCCCAGGAGGAGATCTTACCGCTGGGCAGAGGGGCGAAGGCTTTGGAGAAGGGACGAGACGACTCCCCTACCAGCTGAGGGGAAGGGCGCCCCGCTACGGGGACATAACGGGACAAAGTGGACACTCCTCTCCGGGGAAGTTTTACATGCAGTGCGCAAAAGGAGAACATGCACCTCCGCGGAAGGTGTGCTGGGTGCCCTTGTCACACAGTCACACGGTCGGAGTCAGGACCCCTTTAATCCTCAGGACAAAGGAAGGAGAAAAGAACCAGAGTCAGGGCCACTGTCCTCAGACAGGGTCCTTCACCCCCAAAGGCCTTGCTCTCCCGCTTGTGAACTGGGGGAACAACAAGGAAGTGGCTGAGCAAACGTCCCTCTGGCTCCCGGTCAGCGGAGTCCAGAGAGCCAGGGAGCAGGGGAGGAGACGTGGGAGCACAGGGTCGCCCCCAGCACACGGCTCAGAGCTGGAGCAAACAGCCACACACCCCGGCTGCGTGGCCTTTCCCCGACGTGTCCCATTACGAAGTCACGAGAGGAAAGTCCTTTTGTGAACACAGCAGCTTCCAAAGCCAGAACAGAGAGACTACTGTTCATTCATAAATGTGCTGGGCCCTCCTACTGTGCGCGAGGCCCTGCTATCTGCGAACGGTCCCCGGGCCGACGGCTGCGACTAGGAGGACGCCCCCACGCGGGCGGCACTCGGCCTAGCTAACAGGCAGTACCTTCTTGGCCGGATGAACTCCCTGGGTGCTCTTGATGCCCGGAGGGCCGGCCGAGTGCACGTGGGACCCCACTGGCGGGTGCTGGGGCTGCGGAAGGGCCCCCTTGGTCAGCGTCACCTTGCGGGCAGGCTGCTGTCTCACTTCTGGGGGCTGCGGGAGCCGCTGGGGCTGGCCCTCAGGGTGAAAAAAGCCGTCGCTCTCTCCTCCCTGCTGAAACAAGGCAGCGTGCTGGTCAGTACCTGCGTGGCCGGGCGGCCTTCCCAGCTTCGGGGAGTCCGCCGCGCTCAGCCCTCAACCGAGAACAAAACCATTAAACCTGTCACTTTGCTAGAGCCACTAAGGAAAAATCTCACCTGACAGTGTTTGGGTTTTAATCGTATTTGTGAAATTTAAAACACGAAGATCTTTAATTACTGTATCCACTCAAGAGGTCTGCAGGTTAAAGTAAGTGCTGTTTAGCAAAATACTGCTTAACTTTAAAAATACTTGATGCTCCACCTGCATTTGCCACTTTCAAGGGCGTTCTTGTTAAAATCGGACAGTCTGCAGGGCAGTGGTTTTAAACTTTTAACCTGCCTCCAGACCTACTGCAAAGTGGACTGTCCTCGGGACGCATCTGACTGCCTGTGGCCGGAAGGGGCCCTGGGGACACAGCACGGAGCCCTGGCCCTCTCCCGCCCCCTGCCTCCCACCAAGACGCAAGTGCCTCGGCCGCCCCAAGTCAGTGATTTCGGCAGAGGGACTTGTGGGCCCTACTACAAGCTTCGCAAGGATCAGAAATCTAACCTTCTGAGTGTTACTAATAATCCCTCGTTTCTTCACCTTAAAAATGGTTATATTTTTTTTTTTTTTATTCATTTGACACAGAGAGAGATTACAAGTAGGCAGAGAGGCAGGCAGAGAGGAGAGAGGAAGAAGCAGGCTCCCCGCTGAGCAGAGAGCCCGATGTGGGCCTCGATCCCAGGACCCTGGGATCATGACCTGAGCCGAAGGCAGAGGCTTTAACCCACTGAGCCACCCAGGCGCCCAAAAATGGTTATATTTCTTAAAAAGAAAACCAAAGGCCCAAAATAGGGTCACTTAGAGCTCCCAAACCGGGGCTCGTGTAATAATGAGCCTCCGCCAGAGAGGTGGTCTTCAGCGGTCAGTCAGGAAGGTTTCAATGAGCACTCAAGAGCAGGCCACAGCAGCCCTGCCTCATCCACATAGGTCCCTCACTTGCTCCTAAGCGAGAGCCACCTGCCCGAAACCATCCTTTTCTTTTGCCAGTAATTTTCTTACCCGGTCCTCCTTCTATAAATATCTCCCATTCTCTACCCCTCCTGGGAGCTTCCTCTGCTTGCTGGTTGGGATGCTGCCCAACTCACAAATCATTTCATAAAGCCAATTACATCTTCAAAATGTTCTCAGTCTAATTTTTGCTATTGAGCACATTCGAGCTGCACTATTTACATTTATGATACCGCCAGGCAGCATAAAAAATCTCTCCGATGGTGTCTGTGGGCTACTCCCAGTGTAAGTGCAGCGTCTCTCCAAGAGAGCAGCTGGTGACCAAGAGAGAAAGTGCGGCGAGAAGAGAATCCTGTCTTGCCCTGCTCAACCACATGATCTGAGCAGACGTGGACGCGTGAACGTGCACAGTGAGATTCCCATCTGGCCAGCGCGCGGCTCCGCGCCTCACCCACAGAAGCTCCAGTCGGCCGTGTGAGCCCGGTCCCCCCCGCCGGCTCGGGGCACGCGTGTTTCCACAAGGCGCTGGGGGAAGGGACGCAGCAGCGGCCCCTGTATTCTGTGCCTCTCTCCCCTCTACACTTATCTGTCAGAGACAGCTGACTGGACTAAGGTGAAGGGACAGGGGCTGGAGCAAGATAGGTGTAGATAAGATTTGTGTAAAAACTGCCCAAAGTAACTGGGACCCAAGAGAAAACTGTCACCTATGGCAGGGCTTCTGGCTACAGCAGCATGAAGAGGAGGGCAGACCTCCCTGCTTACCCTTCCCCCCAAAGTAAGTATCTAATTGACCAAACCATCCAGAACAAGCATTTCAGGTCTCTGGAAGTCAACCAGAGTAAAAGGAGTCATGGAACCACACCTACTCCTGAGACCTGGCCCGCAGGGCAGGCGGGGGGGGGCGGGCGCGTCGCCTGGGGCTGGCAGGCCTGAGGGGTCCCCCCCTCCCGCAGCAAACTTGGGGTGGGGGGATGGGGACTGCCCACCAGGCTATCAGCCAGGGGCCTTTCTGGAAAGATAGCAGACCAGCCAGTAATCAATCAGAAAAACACAACAGGAAATCCTGGAGATCAGAGAGGTGCTGAAGGCCTAGGTGAATGCTCTCCAAGGGTGCCGGGGAGCCAGGGAAGCTCACACGGGTAGGGGGCAGGTAAGAAGGAAGAGCTGCGGTGGGCTCTGCAGGCCAAGTGCCCCCCACCCACACACCACCAGACAAGCTCTTCCTGAATGACTGACTGGCCGACCAATAAGCTGTGTAGCAACAGGGTGAACTCCTGGGAAGCCAGGCTAAGAAATGAATAAAAAGCTCATCAAAAAATATTCTGAACTGAATAAAAATATAACACATCAAAATCGAGGGGGTGCAACTAGAGAGCTACGTCAGAAAGGAAAAGAAATCTGAAATCAATAACCTGAGCTTTTATCTCAAGAAGCTAGGGAAAAAAGGACATCAAACGCAAAATACAAGGAAGGAAATGATAAGATCACAGCAAAAAGCAATGACACAGGGATCAGAAAGACAATAGAGAAAAATCAATGAAACCAAAAGTTGCATTTCTGAGATCAACAAAACTGATGACCTCTAACTAAACTGAGCAAGAAAAAGGGAGAGAGGGCACAAATGACCAAAATCAGAAACAAGAGAGCAGGTCATCACAACAGGCCCCCCAAAAATGAAAAAGGACATCATGAACAGCTTTACACCGACAAGTCAAGCCACTGAGGTGAAATGGACAGACTGCATAAGAAATGTAAAACACCAAATGGAGTCAAGAGTAAAGAGAAAATCTGAAAATCTGAGAAGAGACTGAATTGGTAACGAAAAAGCTCCTGCAAAGAAAAACCACTGTGTCAGAAAGAAGACAGCCAATCTTAGAAGCCTCTTTCAGAGAAGAGAAGAGGAGGAAGAACCTTCCCACTCACTCGCTGAGGCCAGCATGACTGGCACAGAAACGCCGGAGAACCAACAGGCGAAGAAAGCCACCAAAGCAGACCCTCGCAAACGTCCGTGAAGAAAGGTTCCTACCGAAATATCAGCAACTGACACACCCACTCAGAAATGGGACCACGCCCCACGCCCAGGCAACACTGACCCCAGGAATGCAAGGCTGGCTGGACACTGCAAAACCTTAGGGACTTAAGGGGGCTAAACAAAGTCCCTGGGAGCCTACCCACGGGGCAGGCGTCTGAGGACCCCTCGGGCATACCCTACCCTGCGAGCATCTCCAGAAACCAGAGGTTACACCCTATCGTCCTGTTTCGCTCACCAAACCGGAATTCCTTGTATACATCAAAGATACTGAGGCTGTCTACTGAATGAATCAATGAACAGTGAATCATACTTTCAAAAACTGAGTAATTCTCAATGTGCTAGAAAAAAGATGGCAGGATCAGGAACTCTAGGTTAGAGCCGCTGTCAATCAGTACACAGGCATTCACTCAATGTCACTAGGATACCGAACAGGCCAGCTGCCAAGGCAGCAGCGCTGTCTTAAGCATGAACAACGACGCAACGTGGCAGAACAGATAAACAGTTGGTACGTTCGGCCTAAAAGGGATGATGCCCATATATATGAAGGACAAAAAGAACGAGTACGGTCACGTTTTTTTCTTTAGTAAGCCAAAACTAAAAACATGATCTAGATAGTGAACTTTAATTTAAAAAGAAAAGCTTGCACCAAAAGTTAAGATAGTATAACTTGCCTATTTTGAGGTAGACAATGTGCATGTATACCTATTTGGATGACAAATATACAACACCGGCGATCTGATGACTTTTAAACTGGGAAAAGAACTGAGAACATAAACATTTAGTCAAGAAACACTCCCAAGTGATAAAAATTCTCTTCCTTGTTATATTGGGCAAGAGACTGGGGGTAATTTACTCTAAGACGAGACGTAAATGTCAGACAAAAACCCTGAAAAACAAAGTTCTGAACTTTCATTTTCCTTCCAAGAAAAGTTTATTTTTTTAAGTAGGCTTTATCCCCAAAGTTTAGGAAAAACAGGTGCCACAAGAGCCTCTTCTTTCCTCGTTTGTCAAGAGAAAAACTTAACTCTCCTTACGTAAAGTGAAGTATGAAAGCTTGTAACACCAAGAAAGGGTCCCAGTCATGGTGTAAAGGTTTTCTAAGAAATCACCTGAACAGACACGGTGATGACACCATTTCTGTGGATGTGCACCTCCTCTACTACTGCTCTGGCCCCAGGGCACAACCCCGGGGCCATGGGGTCTCTCGTCCTCCCCCCACCTGGCCTGCATCCTCGGAGGCCCCCAAGCACTGCCCTCCCCCAGCCAGTAATCGCTCCTGCTATTCTGTTCCCATTCGTTTACCGGAAGGGGAGCCCCACGGGAGGCCCTGGTCCCCACAGCATCCTCAGAAGAGAGAACAGAGCAGGTGGATGACTCCTGTTGAGGTGACGACACACACAGAAAGGGGGATGTTTAAGGCAGGGACTATGACGCCTGCCTAGCTTTCAGGAAAAACTGTTCCTATCAGCTGTTTACTGGAAAGTGGGAGGAAGCGCTCTCTGGGGAAGCTCTGGAGTTGCTCATAGTCGAGGCCATTCTGTATACCTTCTACAGCTGTCAATGACATAATAAACTCTGTAACAGAAATTTCCCAGGCATTCCTAGGATCCTGAGCACCGAGGGTTTGGGTGTAATTAACACATCGCACTGTCGGGAGGGTGGGAGGAGCTATTTCTGGAACATCCGCAAGGTGACAAGAAGCGTTACTAGGTTCTGTACAGACATCATTTTCCATCAATCCTTCCTTCAAGGTAAATGCTATTTATTCTCATTGTGCAAATGAAAAACCTGCTGCCCTTGGTCACACGGTACCTGCAGGGCCCTCCTGCTGTCCACGGTCGGACACTACTTCCTAGGGAGGGAGGACTATACCTAAACAAAACTATTTTCAGCAAAAGTTGAAACAAAAAAGACTAGCCTTTATGCAACTGCATGAAGGGTCACTATGATGCTGTGTGTTTGTTTTTCTAAACCACACAGCTGAGAACTCAGAGCTTGAATACAAGTTACTCCATCTTGTAAGAAAAATGGAGAGGTTTCCTTTTTTCAACGGTGAGAACAATTATTCTCTTTCAAATCAGCACAACGAAAAGCTGATTCTTACATTCCGGAATTATTCCAGTTAACACATGGAAAATCACCAATGCACTCATGGCTAGGTTCCGGGCAGGAACGTACTGCTAACACCTACACTCATAGGCAGACCCAGACAGCGGTCAAGGAGAAGCAAACTGAACACGCCCATGCACCTGGAATCTTCTGCGACTTACACAAACAGAGGTCCTGAAATCATCAGTCCTTCAGTGTGCACATCTGAAAATACCGCTGAATTCAGACCTGGAGTTTCAGAAACCTGCCGACAGTAACGTAAGGAAAGCAGCTGGTCGCTTGTGGACAGCAAGTGACATCCTCTTCAAAAAAAAGTCAGTTCACTTTGAAAGTGCATCTCTCTAGTTGACCCAGCTCCCTTTCCAATTTCCTGCACAGTGGTGTGTGGAGAAGCGATTTTAAGGGTCTGCCACTCCCTCTAAACACAGATGAGGTGAAAAAAGTTTAGCCTATCTTAGACCAAACCAGAAATATTTTGCTGGCTGTCTTCACAAATGATTCTCTTTTAATGAATACTGGAAAATGGTCTTTTCGGAGTAGTTTTTCTTTTTTAAATATAAGCGGTACTACCTGAATTAAGTTAGCCTAAGGAACACTTTATATCAGCTTCATCATTACCAAAAAATGAGGTTTGTAGCCACCAACATTAGCAGGACAAATTTATTTATAACAAATGGTTTAAATGTACAGATAAAAATGCCCATTGATACTGTCAGGGCTTCTTGCAATTTGACAGATCAAATCTTATTTTCATTCTTAAACCCCATGAAAAAGTGGTATCACTGACTTGCATTCACTAGTGAGCAAATTGATTAATCCCTCTCTATAGAAATCTCAACTCTTGATTACACCTATCACACGTTAAGCAGCATTATTCTAGAGTGACAACACTTGACAAATTCCCCAACCATTTTTCTCAGCTTTTGTGGCCCTGCTAGCTTGTATTAACCCTGATGAAAAATTAATTTCCCTTATCTTCTTCTAAACCCCAAAATCCAAATCCGCCAAACTGGCAACTCTTTCTGTAAAGGTATTATGAAAACCTCTAAAAGATTAATTGCATGTCTTCAGGTGACATTAAATTAATTTCTGTACCCCTGACAGACATTTGATACTCCGCACTGAGAGGACAGATAACATTGTCAGGACACACACAAGGACAGTGGTTAGGGTCCCAGGGCGGCCGCTTATGAATCCCCCTTCCGATAAGGCCCGCTTCACTGTCACGGCAATGCTGCTGATCTTACAGCCCAAAGACCTCACGGAACAGGTTTCTATTAACTGCAACAATGCTGGGCCTAGCCCTGTAATCTTTCGAAAGCTCACTCAGAATCTGGACAATAAATGATATGCATGCTACGTGAAGTTTCTAAATATAAATACATTTAAGGCTCTATTTTGTCTTTGAACACTACTCTTTAAAGGAGAAAAAGTAAAATAAAGAGGCCAACATTTTTTTCCAGGTTCCTAGGTCAACTCCCTAACGAAACTGTTACAAAAGAACAAGAGGTGAGACTATGTTGCATTTGTTGATTCTCTGCAATTATCCTCACATGTAGTAAGCATGCAAAACACGTACACAACCTAAGTCTACAGTGCTTCCCACAAAACTTCAGTAATGGGCCCACATGGGCTAAAGCGCAGCGACACCCCTAAGGTCAGAGAGACCAGGGCACACCTGGGCGTGCTGACTGGCACGTATGCTGGACTTGACAACACGGCGCTCACGTGGCACAGCTCCGCACGCGCCTGCTTTCTCTCGCCACTCTACCTTTCTGAGATGAGCCAGGTGTAGGGAAATCTTCAGAAGACAAAATTCACCGCACTTGGGGGGAACGAAGCCCCGAGCTCCTGGGGGGTAGAGGGGGTACCTCCTGCCCCGGACTTTCCAAGCTCTCCCATCCGAACGGACTCCTCTGGAAGGGAAAGGGAGGCTGAGGGTGAGACAGGGGGCGGCTGCACGCTGGGCTCTCCGGGCAGCAGGGCTCCTGTAAACTCGGGCTCTTCCAGCTGAGCCCCCACCTCGACGAGGCTCCAAGCCAGCCAGGGAGAGAAACTTCCAGCTTGTCCTCGCCGAGCAGCTTGGAAGAAAATACTTCCCTGGGAGGTGACATGGCTCCTATCCTTGGCAGTTACTGGAAGTCAGGAAGGAAAGTTACCCAAGACACTGGAGGATTTCCTCCTCTGTTGGGGAGGATGAGTTACCACATCCTGATTTCTCATTATACATGATTTCTGATTTAAGCACTTATTTTACTCCCCAACATCATATCCCTAAAAAAAACAAAAAAATTAATGTGGAGAGACTGACTCATTACAACTGATTTCTATCCTCTAATGAACAGTTGATTTTGCCCAAATTTAGAAGCCACATATTTAAGAATGCTTAAAAAGTCCTTTCTCTGAAAGTTATTAATTCTGCCCACTAAAGCATCTCAAAGCTCTTAAAAACTAGTTACATACAATAGCTTCCTCTCCAAAAGGAAGTTTCTGGAATATACATATTCTAAAAAATGTAACTCATCAGGATTCAGGCCCCAAGTCTCTTCCTGTCTTCTGCTAGTTGCCCGCAGGCCCTTTTACTGCTTCTGAGCACCTGAACAGGGAAAGGACCCCACAGCCAATGAGGCCCACCTCCACCGACCATCAGCCGCCCCACTACCGGAGAGGGATGGAGCCTGCAAGGCAAGGGTCTGGCCTCACCCTCACCCCCGCCCCCGGCCCCCGACCCTCCTGGCTCCCGCACCTGGATTAAAGCAGCTTACGCTCAGTCGGCCTGACCGACCGGTCCTCCCAGAACCCTTCTATCCCAAGTCCATAGCAGCTCCATCCTTTCGTACCTCACTTCCGACTCACTTCTACCCGACTCGCTTCTTCCTGATCCCCAAGCGCAGTCTCAGCTGCCAGGGACTGTCTGACGCTGCATTAGCTTCTGCTAGAAATCAAGTGACTCAAAGGGGCTGTGCCCTCTGTGCCGGTGAGGCAGCTCAGCGCAGGTCCCACGGTCACCTCTACAGCGTAGGACGTACTCTGCCTTGGCCCTGGTCCCTGCACGAGATGTCCTCACACGTATCGGCCACTCAACACAACCCAAAAGTGCCAAACTGTATGTAAATATAATCCCATTTCGTACACTGAATAAAGGAGTTTGCGAGGGAAGCATAAATGTCAGTGTGAAAAGGTGAGCAGAAGAATTAATGACAAGAATTAATGCTATTTTCCCCCATTTTGCTGACTGGTGCCATATCCAAATGTCTACAACAAACGGCTCTTCCTTTAACCACCACCAGTATTCATGGAAAAACCACTTTTAATTCCTTCTTCGGTATTTCATTAAAGAAACCACACACAATGTCCAGATTTTTAAAGGGAGAAGGTACTTTCTCAATTATTTCAACAAATGTTTTTTTAAGTACTGGTAACGTTCTTGAAACTGAGCTCAATACTGGACACAAAACGTGACTAGAAGCGCAAGGCCAGCCTCCATGGGAAGCAGTCAGCAGGAGACAGCTCCGCGAGCCCGGGGCCGCACCGCAGGGAGCCCACAGCAGGTGACGACCGCGGGCCAGAGGCAAGAGGCCGCGAAGGCCACCAGGCCCAATCCCACCTTCTATGCGTAGGAGCTGCAACGCCCCCTGGAAGCAGGAGTCCCCAGAGGGTGACAGATGGCTCCAGGACGAACACTTCTGTCTCTAAAGCCAACACTCCGGAGCTGTGCCTGTGACTTTCTGTGTATGAACACTAAAGGTGAGTCTCAGGAAAGAGAACCAGCAAGTAAGGACTAGTTTAGAAATATACTTGAGACAAACAAGGTTCAAATCCTAGTCCATCATCTCTCTGCTAAAACTTTCCAACGGCTCTCACAGATCTAATGACCAAGATCCGAGACCAAAGCCATAAAACAGCCTATAAAAGCCCCCGACTCCAGACTTGCTTGCTTTCTGCACTCCGGTCAAACTGGCCTTCCTAGAGCTAGAACACTGGCCACGACTTCCCTGCCTCAGGACCTTCATCAGGGCTCTCCCCCAGGCGCCTAGAAGGCTCTTCCTTCTCCCCTGCCCTCCGGGCTGCCCCAGGTAGCTCCTCCTCTTCGCTCCAAGTCACTTCATCGGGTCTCCTACCCGGCTCATCACAACGCCAGCCAGGGGCTGCTTTATCTGCAGTCAGGACGCCCCCTTGCCCGCACAGCACCGGGGCTGCCGGAGCAGCTCCTACACCACCGTGCAGCTGACGGGTCTGCCTGACCCGCTCAACCAGCAGCTGCGCTGCCCAGAGCACCGGCACCAGGGCAGGAGCCCCGAGCCTCAGGGCCTGAGGAAGGGGCAGTGCCTCCTAGCCCCGCCGTCAACAAGCCCTGCGGCCACGCAGAGCAAAGAGAACAAAACACAGAGCTACAACTCCACCAACACCCTCATTTTTAACATTTAAACGGTGACATTACAGTCTTTCAAAACTGCCACAAAGAACAATCCAAAAAATGAACTCGATACAGAAAAAGTCTATTTTAGTCATGTCAATAACCTGTTTCAGGAAACGTAGTATACAGCAGAATCTCTTGTTGATTCATCTGCCCTTGGAACTGACCGTGGAGGGCTGAGTGACCGCACGCGGCGAGCCCGCCCGGAGCCCGGCTCTCCAGCACGCAGAGGCGGGCCTGACCGCTGAGCTGACAAAGTCCAGCATGAGCCTCATCACCATCTTGCACCAGATTTCAGGATGTGTTCAAAGAGTGATGGAGACACACCAACTAACACAGAGCCAGCCCGAAGGGGCTTCTCACTGGCCCATCTGGGACAATCCAAACCTCAAAACTAACAATAGCAACAGTTTACTGGATAAAGTAAGACTCAAAAGCCCATACTGCTGTAAATAAATGAACCTATAAGTATGCGAGAGAAAAGAGGAAACCATCACAGTAAGCACAAAGGCTGAGTGCTGACATTACAGAAACATCAGGGCTTACTAAAAACACTGAAAATATGATAAGAAATGAGACATTTCCATAGTCTCAAAGTACCGTCCCATAAATTACTTATCAATTGCAAAGAGTAGGACCGTAACCCTAGGGAGAGAGACTTGCAAACACAACCTCACTCAAGTGATCCAAGTTATCAACACCGGACAAACGTGTCAGGGACCTCCCGACAGGACCCACCGAGGACACGCGGTCCTCCTGTGGGGCTCCTGCCCAAAGCACATAACCTGAAACAGCACGAGGAAAAGAAAGACAAACCCAAATTCAAGGACATTTGACAAGATCATCAGCCTCCTCTCTTTAAAAAAGTCAAGGGCAAAACACACAAAGGCGGAGCTGTGTCCCAGAGTCGTGGGGGCTATAAGCACAACACATGCCTCTGCGCCGGGCCGGGAGGGCCGCGCCGTGTGGGTGCCCGTCTCCCGAGTTCTGACGACGCGCGCCCGTGCTTGTGCTTGTGGAGGGGACCTGGCGTGGCTCCAGCGCACGCCCCAGCAGGGACACGGGCGTGTGAGTGTGCGGAGGGCAAAGAGAAACAGTGGCAAGGCAGCGGAGCCAGACATAAACGGGGGTGCCGGGGTGCCTTATCCTATTTTCGCGACTTCTCTTCAACTGTAATTACATCAAAATAAAACATCCTCCACCAAACACAGAAATATCAGGTACGAGTGTGTTCCCTCTTCTCCCCCCTCTCTAAAGAAAATCTGAGAACAACTTCTCAGCGGGGGAGGGAGGGCAGGAACCTACAGGTACAATCCAGCCCCCCAAGCAAGCTCACACACACAAATAAACCGGGACCTTTTGCAGGCAGCATTTGACAGCCTTTTAAAAATAAAATACAAGAGTATCACAATTGGACAGCTGGCTTTCCTGCTGAGGCATTCTGGCTTCTCCCATTTCTCTGTGTGGCCGGCAGAACAAAGGACTGTTTACTTAATTCGCTGCCAAATTCTTAAAAATTTCATTACCTCAATTAGAAGAAAGCCGCTGAATTCAGAGTTTGCTTTGGTTTTCTTCAAGAACTCCAGAAACTGGCGCCCTAAGCCGCCGCTCCTCGCTGGGGCGCCCCCCGGAGGGTCTCCCGCAGCCGCTGCTGCCCGGGCCCTCCCAGCCAGCCTGGGGGAGCCCAGCGCGGCCCGCGGGCGCCACGAGCGGGGGTCACCCGAAACCACAGCCCAAGGCGCCCTAACCAGACACAGCTGCAGGCCCGAAGACAGCCCTTCAGGAAGGACGCACCCACGGAACGTGCTGGCTCTAACTCACTTTTTCTGGTGTGTGATCACAAAGGATGGCTGCTGGATGATGACAGTAAGCTTACACCGAGTAAACACTGTATATTTTTGTATTTTTACTTGAACAGTTTTCCTAGATTATGTACTGGTTAGGAACAAAATTAAAATTTAAGAAGGCTGCTCTTTTGGCTTCTGAAAATTAAATGGCTCTCTGAGAAACAAGCAAATGGATTTTTCCATATATGAAGTAATAAAAAAGAACCATTCCATCAAATACAGCTCTTTAGGTAGATTATTTATGAGTAACCCTCACGAAGGCATGTGAAAATTCTGGAAATATTCAACGATATCCAACACTCTTCATAAACCACCACTGCACACACACTTACTCCTTTTATGATCTTACCTAGCAAAGCCAGACCACAAAATATGAGTGGGGAAACTAAAATCCACACATATATTGATGAGCCTCACAACAAAGGTCTCTTTAAATCGCAAATGCCCCTAGTTTTCACCCCAGTGTTTTATATATAAAATGTGGCCTCATCTGACTTACACAGGGCTGCTCAAAGGTTCACCAGGAGCACACGGCGAGTGCCAGCTGCACGGAGCCAGGCCAGCCCGCCCAGCGCTCCACCGGGCCAGGGCTCAGGGGCCCTATGCTTACCCACGGGAATGGCGCAAACCCGGCACGCGCCAGTCCTATACCCATTCAGCTGCGGCCATGCAGGCAACGTGACGCTTTTCTCCGACTTCGGAACCCTTCTCAACACTCTCCAGTCGGCACTACCACTCGGGGTTGGCAAGAAAAGTGAAACGTGATCACCCTCATCGCAGAAGCCCCGGCTACAACTTTTCTGAATCAATTCTGCTACATACTCACCAGACACAGCAGAACGTTACCCTGATCAAGAATTAAGTGACACCTCAGAAGAAGGCAGCAGCAAAACCACCGCTATAAATACAAATACCAAGAACCTCAGCTCCATCAACCAGTAGCTGGGTGGCCCCGGGCTACCAACGCAACGTCTCTGAGACCGAATCCAGCACCACGTCCTAAGGACGCTCTGAGCACGTGCTGAGCGGTGACAAGCACTCAAGAGCACTACGAGAGGCACGAGCAGACTGCACTCCTGGAAGGGGCCTTAGCAGCCCAAGAGCAGAGCAGACATTCACGGAGCGCCTTCCACATGCCAGAAGGCTCATTTATCCCCTCCCACCACTACTGTACAACCCCGCGCACAGCCCGGAGACTGGGGTTCAGAGACAGGAACGGACACGCGCCCATGCGAACCCAGGACCTCCTCGCCAGAGCCACACCGTTCCTACCACGTCGCACCACCACGGACGGATGGACGGAAGCGCTCTGTCCTGGTGAGGGAGGGCTTCAACCGCCACCCTTCGTGAAAGGGAATTTCACAACGACCTCGACCAAGAAGATGCCAACAGAGAGCCCCCGAGAAGGTGAAGAACCACTCCTCGAGCTTTACCACGCCGCTCGTCGCCATGCTAATGAGAACCAATACCAACAAAGAGTTTTTTGTTTGTGTTTGTTTTTTTTGTTTTTTTGTTTTTTAATTTGAGAGAGAGAGACCGTGCAGCAGAGGGAAAGGGAGAAGCAGGCTCCACGCCGAGTAGGGAGCCCGATGCGGGGCTCAATCCAAGGTCCTGGACTCCGGGACCACAACCTGAGCCGAAGGCAGACGTTCAACCGACTGAGCCACCCAGGCAACCCCAAAGAATTTTTATTAAATTCTTCTTGAAAACGCTTCCTATGCCCACGATGCGTTAGCCGTAACAAAGAAAAACGATATAAAAGGACGTAAAATTCTCTTATGATTAGGGTGAATTAAAATCACTTCAAAAATAAAATAATAAAAGATAAAAAAAAAACTACTGTCTTAAGACTCAGCTCTTTCACATTTTATAAAACCCAATTTAATAAAACCCAAAGATAAGTTGTTTGGTTATAAACAATGAAACATGGAAAATAACAAAAGAGAACTCTGTATTGATTCACAATCGCCTCACAGGTAAAAGTACACCTAGAGAATCCAAATTAAGTTTTAAGGCATTTCCAATTTGTTTGTCAGACTAAGAGTTCCAAGACATTTCTGCTCTCCTAAGCATCCCACGGACACCTATGTGAACTGGGCTCTCCACCCGGCCACTTCCTAGCAGGACAGTACTCACTGCCACAGTCCTACATCCTCTCTGGAGACCAAAAGGGCACTAGAGGAGGCTGTGACGAATGGAGAGAATAACTTAAGTGCATATATTTGATGCCAGTTTAGGTTAGAAACAAGTAAAGGAAACAGAACCGACCCTCCCCTGAGTCGATCTCTCTAGGAAACCTCATAAATACAGTACACTGCGCCTCTGCCCTAACAGGATGTATCGAAGTCAGTCCCCACGACGAAATACAAGACCATGAACAGACAACGAGATGCTTTTCTTCCTAATTATAAACCTGAAAGGCATAAATACTGCTCTGCATGGATGGGATGCGCTAAGCCCGTCAGAGCCTTACCAGGGTGCTGGCGGAGCCCCAGGCGTTCACGCCACGGCCCACGGGGGAAAGGGGGGGGTCAGCAGGGGCAGAAACAAGAGTCAGGAGAATTGCGAGCTCACGGAGCACCGAAAAGAACAGCTTCCTCTTTGCATCACCTGCACAATCACAAATACATTCTCTTAGGAACAGTTCCCACCTACACAGAAAGACCCAAGGCCTCTGGGGAAATACTAGGTTTTCTGGTTGAGAGAGAGAGACACAAGGGATGCTGATCCTCTGATAAGCTGAAGTTGCCAACGTGCTACTGCAGGACTTGCTGGAATAAATCCTAAGATACAGAACACGTTGGTTAGATAACTTAAAACTTAAGAATTAAAAAGAGAGCTAAAAAGTTGTTCCAAATTTTGGCAATCAGCTATTTTCACGCAGCAGTCCTCTGTTGTTTCTCTGTGTACTACAAAATTATACAGCAAGATTCTGGAATATAGTCTTACAAAAAATACACTCCCCCCCCCCAGGAGAAAAAAACAACAAAAATTTAAGTACATAAATTCTTTTAAAGGAGAGGTATTTATTAGTTTGAAAGCTGCTCTCTGAGAGCAGAACCCTGCACCTCCAGGCTGCGAGAGGCCCTCACTTTACACCAGCCACTCAGCACACAACACCAACCACGAAGGCCACGGGAAAAGAACTACTCCCAACTGTAGCCCCATGGCCCCATGTCTCCTCCTCCTAAGTTTTTTAACTCAAGCAAAAAAAAAAAAAAAAAAAAG
>LNAC01000193.1:1648769-1748427 GCA_002007465.1 Ailurus styani
GGTGCTACAGAGTCTGCCGCGGGGGGATGAGGCCGCGGCACCCGTGTCTACGCACAGAACCCCCCCACGGCGCCGTGACGGCAACGGGCTGAAGACGATCTGGAAGGGGCACCGCCCAAAGGGGCGAAGAAGCGAGGCACGCTCCGCTTCCGAAAGCACGTGTAAGATCATACGTGCTCTCACCTCAGAATGCTGTCAGTCCTTTTGGGTTTTACAAGGGGGAAGATCAGCTTGAAAAGAGAAGACAGGAAACAGCTTCCGAAGCAGCGCTGCTTAAAAGAAGGCACGCACTGTGCACGTCTGTCCTGCGCCCACAGCTGCTCACTGGACCTAAAGCTCCACACAACACGTTACTTGTTTTGCGGTAAAGGAAATTTTATTTTTAAAACAAACCTGATGGTTCTATCACAAATTAGCTACAAAACTAAGCTAAAAGTGAGAAACACCTAGTTTGGGGACTGTCCCACTGGTCTTTCATGAAGACTCGAGACACACGACACCTGCGACGACACAGGTCTCAGCCGGAGGGAGGGAGGACCTCCGCGGCGACTCCCGTGACCCACCGCCGGCCCGTGCGGAGAGGCGGGACCACGGAGCCGCGACAGAGGTGGTTCGGACTCCCTGTCTTCAAAACCCTTCGCGGGGAATGAGGACATGCTGAGTGAAGCACAGATTCCAAGAGGCACCAGTGACTTGGTCAACTTACCCCTCCTGACAACTTAATCACCCTGACCTTGGAGCTGACGTGCGGCCCATCTCCGCCGCCGCTGTTCACCCGGTGCATGACAGTCCTTTTCGCGCCGGGCTTGGCGTCCGGGGGCCGGCCCTGCAGGGACGCCACTCGAGCGGTCTGTGCGGGGGGTGGCGGCCCCTCCCCGTCGGCAGGTTTTACCTGCAGGACTCTGTGCTGAGCTGGACTCTGAGGTACGGTTCTGGCCTGTCTCAAATGTTTCAGTGGTTTCATCAGCTGTCCTTGATACTGCATGTTAGCACCAGATGGCACAAAATTTGCTGTTTTGGGCTGCACATGTGAAACAGTGACATCCTGGTTTTTCACGAGAAGTCTGTTTTTCACGTGTTGTCTGACCTGGGTGCCTGGGAAGGGGAACAGTGGGTTTCCGTTGGCGGGCGCCGGGGAGGCGGCCTGCTGGTCCTGCTCGGCCGCGGCCGGGGGCGCCGGGGGGAGCTGCTGCTGCTGGGCCAGCCTCTCCAGCAGCTCCTTCTTGCGCGCGCCCGCCTGCTGCTGCCGCCGCAGCTCCTTCTGCTTGAGGATCTCTTCTCGCAGGCGCTTCTGTTCTTCGATCTTCAAGCGGTACAGCCTCGTTTCTTCGTCTTCGTCGGGAAACTGCAAGAGAACACACGCCTGCTTTACTGTGGGGAGAGGCGAGGGTGGCCGACCCGGGCCAGCGCAACACGCTGAGAAAACGCGCCTTCCAAAAACGCTCAGCTCGGGGTCGGAAAGAAGCCATTCGAAATCTGCTTACAGACTTTAAGGATAACTCCTTCCTCTGGGGAGGGAAAAAAAATTACACACAGCTCAAGCTAATTTGGAAAATCTTATCAGAATATTAGCAACTATTGAAATAATGTAAATTTCCACTCATTTACAAGTTTGAAACCAATTAAACTATTCATTTAAGATATCAAAATGTGTTTCGAATGGAACGGCAACAGTAGGGAGACCATGCTGTCACAGAGGGTTTATCTGGCTCTTCTCTGACAAACCAACAAAAGGTGGGTGTAAATGACCTGAAAGGGCCTGATTAGAACTATTGATTTTTCGTACAGAATTTTCAGCCTGATCTCAAACTCATTTGTCACAGAATAATTGGTTATAATGAACAGCACAAGTCAATCTCTCTGACCTTGAACTCATGCACTCTCCACAGAATCAAAATGCTGCCAATTGCAGTATTGGAATATTAATGGTATATAAAGAATGTCTTTTATATGCCAGCCCCAAACTATTCTGAAAGTCTACCCAAAAAAATCTTTGAGAAAAAGTTCAGGAACTTTCATAAAAAGCATCCCATGAGGAAAGTTTATTTAAAGTTAAGCATTTGTTAAGAATTATAATAATTTTCTTTAAAAAAAAAAAATCGCAGATACTCTCATCCAGAGATCCTTTACAAAAGAACTTACTAAGATCTGATCTCGCTACAATTCAGCTAAAACCAAATAAACGTTAAGAATCAGGAATTAATTATGGACACTGGGGAGGGTTTGTGCTATGGTGAGTGCTGTGAAAGGTGTAAGCCTGATGATTCACAGACCTATACCCCTGGGGCAAATAATAATAAAAATTAAAAAATTAAGATTTAAAAATTTATAAATAAATAACTAAGTAAGTAAGTAAGTAAGTAAAACCAGGAATTAAGACCAAAAGGCAGCTGAGGAGTCCGTGGGTGCTCCCAGAACCCACGCAAATGACCTACGGGACAGAGTCGGGCCTCAGGAAGACTTGCCTGGGACATCAGAAGCCATTCCAACCAACTTGGTTATCTACTTTCAAAGTCTAGGACAGATCCGAAACAGCAAATCTGAAGGCAGATGCGGGAGGGCTCAGGGAGGCATCCAGAGCAAGACAAGACATTAAGAGAAGACAAACAGGAGGATGCGGACGGCAGCTCAAAGGCGCTGGGGCCGCGGCTTTCAGGAAGAGGCCGACTGCTGGGGGAAGCGGCAGGTCCAGAGCACCCGCTGTTTCAGCACAGGAATAGTTCACGTTCACCAAGCTTCGCCCCCAGCAATCAAGAAAGAATTAATATATGTTCAAGCACACAGGAAGAAATACTTGTGCACAGCTCTGTCCTTTATTGTATCATTACCAATTGGGTCAACACAAGAAAATAAACCACATTTACCCAAGCCAAACAATTACAAGACTTCTCAAAAAGTAAAACGGTCTCACTCTTGGTCGCACTGCATGTGTCCACGGACTGACAAGCAAATACATGAAGACATCTGACTTAACACGACAGCTACCTGCAAGTCTCACTTCACATACAAGACACCTGCTAGGTCCCACAGAGAGCTTCCCCAGAAGCCTGCTCCAACCAGCTGCCAGGGAGAGGGCAGCAAGTGGCCTAAAGCTCACTCTGCTCATTTTATTCAGCCGCCGTTACTAGAAAAATAAAGTGTCACGTGACTTAATCTTTCTCAGCCAAATCAGGTTCACGTATAAGGAGCAAGCTATTAGGACTATAAGCAGGATCAAATTTTTAGCTAAAATCTCTTTTTATAAACTATCCCGACCCACTTTGTAAATCTACCTATTTTTTTCATATATTGATTTTAAAACCAAAAAACTCACCCCTCCTTCTAATATGATCTTAGAAAATGTTAACACTGTATTTTGACTCTGAGTTTACTTCCTCATGTGGTAACATTACTTGACCACTGCTGCACGAATTTATTAGGAAAGCCTGGGTACTTGGTTAAACATTCAACTCCGGATTTTGGCTCAGGTAGTGATATCAGGGTCATTGAGACTGAGCCCCGCGTGAGGCTCCACACTCAGCGAGAATATCTCTCCCTCTCCCTCTGCCCTTCCTCTCCACATGCTCTCTCTCTAAAAAAAATAAATAAATCTTTAAAAAAAAAGTTTATTAGGAAAATCTGACCCCCACCTCCAAATTTGAATGGAAAGATAACTGATTAAGAAAACATGACTTATTCTTTCACGCCTATATTACCTAAGAAGTTCTTCACACTGCTATTTTCACTATATTAATAAATGATACTAACTTAACTATATACCTTCTACATACTTCTTAAAAGCATTGGTGTAACTCCACATACTCATCTTTTCCCACATCCCAGCCACAAAGGCCAAAGCTGGCAACGGTGGCCCCTTCCCAGGGCGTGTTACTAAGCTAGGGACAGTGGACTCCTGTGCTGGGTTAGAAGCTATGCCTCACAGATCGGCTCAACGGATGCATCTGTGTTTCCAGGGAGCAGCCTGGGACTGAATCCCCATCGCCCAGAAGCATTAGGCAAACAGATGCAACCATCCGCTGCCACCGCTCCCCCCCAAAGGTACCAGGTTCTGCAGCATCAGCTACAACCGCCCAAATACAGAAACACTGTCTAACATCACAAACCTGTGAGGATGAAAGTGTGTCTCCCATGGACACAGCCGTTCGGTCCAAATAAGGATCCGGTTGGAAAAAAGTGATGATTTCATGAAAAACTCGCTGGGCGAGAGTACACTAAGATTATAGACCAATTACAAGGCTTCCCATTTGAGATCAAATATTTTTCAATGAACACGGTCTTACCTCTGGTTCTGTTTTTGCCTCCTCTTTGGGCTGAACCACAGGGCTGACTGGCTTGACTCTGGCTTCAGTCTTGCCCTGTGCGCTCCGGGGCGCCCCCCCTGGCCTCGTGGGCGGCGACGTGCTGGCGACAGGCTTCAGCGGAGCGGCAGGCGTGGAGGAGCAGCGGCCGCTACTCATCTCCATGGCGTGCGCCGGCGCTATCGGCAACTCGCGCAGATTACTGTTTCTCGGAGCAGCTGGCTGCATTTGCTGCATTGGCCGTTTGGGTACATTCTGAGAACTTGTATTCTAGCACAAGAAGAAAGAAACTTAAATTACAACTGGATACTTGCGAGAGAACATAAAAGGCACATTATTCGATAAAAATACTATAAAAACCATTTTAATGAGTAAGTGCCTTCTCCTTCTGGGGTGCTGATAACTTTCCCACGATGAACACCTTTCTTTCATGCGTGAGTGTTCCTGCTCTATGGGGCAGCACACGCTACTGCTGAGGGTCAGGACTGGTGAAGGTTATCATACCTGCCTCCAGACAGGCTCCTTTTGAACGGGAATTACCACTAGGGGACCGCAGCTGGTGCCTGAGGACAGGGACTGACATTTTTAACAGAACTGATAGGGCCAACAAAGGGTTTGACTGGGCCCCCTGAATTTAACGTAGGACAAGAAAAGAATCAAGCAGTAAGTCAGTAACCTAAGAAAATCACACCCTGCAAGGGAAACATGGTCAAAAGTTTTACCCGAGAGGAAACTCTTAGTCATGCTCAGCCCCTGGATTCTCACAGAGAGCCAACAGCTGGGGGAGCGTCCAGGCAGTGGGGACAGCTGGGAGGGGCCTGAGCTCGGAGCGCACTGGGGCAGGGTTTAAGGGCCAAGGCAGGGGGTGTATCGGACACTGCGCTAACAGACTGAAGCCTCTGTTACAATGCGGCTCTCCCAGAGTCCTTCCTCGTTTCTGACATCATGTTAACCTCAATGCCACTTCAGGAAAGAAAGAAAGGCAGGCTGGTATGACTATGAGGAATGCCAATGCTCTAACCATCAGCCTCCTTACGGAGTTATTTAATGGAAGACAAGGCAACAGCAACGACTACCGTCTTGTGTTTGTGGAGCAACACACATTTCCTAGTTTCCTTCAGTGCAAGACGAGTCACACCCTAGCTGACAGTACCTGAGCCTGTAGCCTCACGACTAAATGCACTGTTAATCTCCCACCATAAATACAGGCTTCGTCAAGGCAGAGAAGTGGTCCCTTTTGTTCACTGGTGCATCCCCAGGAACTGGAATGGTGCCTAGCAACAGAGGCTAGTCAGACAATTCTTCCTGAATTCATTTATTTACTTACTCAGAGCCCAAGAAGATAGAGACAATCTAGCCATCGAAAAGTAAGCTACTGGCAAAGGGAGAGTACCCACTACCCAATAGTATTTGCTAAAATTGTGTCTACAAATAATACCATCTATCACTATGAAAATATCTAGATACACAAAAGTAAGAGAAGGAAGTACAGAGTATCAATGCAGTCTTTCAGGCATAAACGGGACTTCATTAATTTGTGTAGTCCTAAGAAAATCCAGCTCCCCAGTTCTGCCCCTTATGTCCTGGGCCCTCCACGGACCCCCGGGAAGACACTCACATGTCTCAGCCCCTGGCGCTGGGGGCACTGCATCCGGCCGCTGCTGGGCGGAGGCTGGGCCGCCTGGACGTGAGGCCTGAACTGGGGCTGCGACATGGGCATGAGCGGCGGGGGCGGAACGGAGAGGTGGTGGTGGTGCTGGTGCTGCGGCTGGTGGGGCGGCTGCGGCGGCGGCTGGTGCTGCGGGGGCGGCTGGAGCGGGGGCTGGTGCTGCGGCTGGAGCGGGGGCTGCTGCTGGGGCTGGGGCTGCGGCTGGTGCGGAGGCGGCAGGGGCGGGTGCAGGGGCCCCTTCGGTGCCAAAAGAAAGACAAACGACAGTCTGTGAAGGTATATACTGGTGACGTTCCAATGTGGCCACCCCCTTATAACTCCCAACACCAGAAACTCGAAGTGGTGCTAAAATTTCATGCTAGAATTTGTGGATAAAGGTAATGGGATCTGCCAAAAGCTATGCTCGTACATTTTATATCTGCCCTAAGTCCTCTTAACCCCAGAATTCCAGGAATCTGTTCTACAGAAACAAGGCAGGATGCAAACATATACATTAAGGATGCTGACCGCAGCACTGTTTCTGATACCAAAGTACTGAAACCAAGAGACATGTCCAAAGAGCAGTGGCGGCCATAACATATAAACTTGTGCAGCATTTTTTTTTTAAAGATTTTATTCATTTATTTGACACAGAGAGAGAGAGAGAGAGTATAAGCAGTGGGGAGCAGCAGGGAGAGGAAGAAGCAGGCTCCCCACTGAGCAAGGAGCCCGATGCAGGGCTCGATCTCAGGACCCTGGGATCACGACCCAAGCTGAAGGCGGACGCCCAACGACTAAGCCACTTGTGCAGCATTTTTTAAAGGATGCGAAGAGAGGGAATTCACGAATAGGGGAGCCTGCTACTGCGTTAACAAGAGCACGTGATAAGGCTGCACCAGCGCCCCCCGGGAAACCACAAGCACCCAAATGCTGGTGGTCACTGTTCTCAGACCACAGGCTTTCTCACTGTCCTTTTTAAATACTCAAATATTGCTGCAATGGAGAAGTATTCATATTTTCTCCATCATATTTTTTAATAAAAAGAAAAATGAAGAAAAATTCTATCCTACTTTAACACCTGAAATAATCTTTTTTTTTTTTTTTAATTTCAACAGTCTATGTGTTTCTAAATAGCTGATTTAAGTATATATACCATGATTCTGTATCTTAACACTAAGCTTGAATCTGAGCAGAATCACACAGGGCAAGGACCTCACCGAAACTCCCCACGCCCCCCAAGAAACACGACCTGCAGCAGAGGGCACTCGAATCTTTCCAACAACAGGGGACCGGCAACTCCACTGTTCCCTCCACTCAAAGAATCTCTCTGCCCCATTTTGCAGGAACATAATTTGACAAAGAACTTTATTTCCATTGGTGAATCTCTCTGGAATCTTGCAACGAGGAGGGAAGGTATTATCAAAACATGTCCTAACTTTATTAGCAGTAGCACCTTGAAAAATTTAAACACTGAATTTTTCCATTTCTCCTACGATTAGGGAGAAAAACAGTATTGTCAAGAAAGTTGCCTTTAATAAGCAGCACGTTTAAGACTAAAACCTTATTCTCTACATAATCTCTAGCAGACTCAGACAGCAACAGGAAACGTCGTCTTATAAAACACAAAGACCCAAAGCTCCAGGTGCACCCCTCCTCCACAGAGCTTGCCCCGATGCATACCTGCAGGTTAGGCTGTGCGTGGGTGGGCAGGAACGGCTGTCCCGGGCCAGGCAGGAAGGGCTGCCGTGGAGGGATGAAAGGCCGGGTGGCCGCCGAGCCTGGCTGGCTGAAGTGAAGGATCCCCACTGGACCTGGCGGCTGGAGGGTCGGCCGGACGGGCCTCTCTCTGGGGAACACGGGCTGCTGTCCCTGTTGATTAAATGCTGGTCCGGGCTGAGTGAATGGTAAGGGACTAGGGGTGGGCACTGGGTGAGTGCTGCTAAGAAGCGTGGGGGGCGGCGGCGGTGGCGGGGGGCTTCGCTGTTCCAGAAAGAGATGACTCGGGAACCTTGGTTCACCTGAAACTGAACAGTGGTGCGACATTACCCTCGGCTCGTACACAACACTCCCGTCACCCAACCGCAGTCTCATGTACCATCTTACTGGGAACAAAAATTACAAGTGGTGGGCAGGATGTGAAGTCTACATTTACAACTTATTTCTAGATTGCTTCATCACTCCTTTTCCATAGAGGACTGCCTCCTTTGTATGAGGTTCTCATACTGCAGATACCAACAGTGTCTAATTTTAGCATCTGAAATGACAGGAAGTGCTCTGGTACAAAAATCTGACACCCTTCACAAAAATCTCCTACTGGAAGCCCAACTCCGTTTGAAACACGAATGCGTTCAGGCACATCACCCAGTACATCTCTGATCTGGGAGCCTGCACCGTCCTTTACCTCCTAAGAAGAAAGGGTCTCGCTCCTGCGGTGGGGGCGGGGCCCTCCACTGGTCCTGGAGAGGAAGTCGGGGGGGCTGGCTGAAATTGCTGGGGACAGGCCCAGGTGTGTGCTGTGGGAACTCTGGAGGGCCCTATGGAACAAACGGGAAAACAAGATGAGAGGCAGGAAAATGGCCGTTTCCAGAAATGGAAACACATCCGGTTCCAACCTGAAAACATCAAGTAACTGCCTCCCGTGGCCCCCCCCATATATAACAAGGTGTTACAAAGTAAGTGACTGTACCATAAGGAAACAGTCCAACATCAGAATGCAGCATCAAAACATGAATTCCATGTTCTGATATCACTATAGCAAAACAAGAATGTTATTTTTGAGCTTACTGAAATCCATGCAATCATTGACCCTTGACCCTTCTTGCCCATTAATCTAAAAGGCTAAATGCCTACTTTCAGCGTCCTGGGCATTGATCTTCTCAAACACGCTATAATCTGCTACCTTTTGAAGACAACCATAAACCACAGCTATGAAGCCCTTTATTTCTAAAGAAGAAAAAGACGATGAACGTGTACCATAATGAACATCAGCAAGCTCTGATGCAACAGGACAACGTGAAACGTCTAAGAAACCGTTCTGCTACAGAAGAAATGTTTCACGGCTGGATTCCATTAGATAAGACACTTTGAACTCTTCGAGATTAACATTCTTCTACTAGAAGTCTATTTAGAGACAAACCAAATTACTTCATTTTTCAGTTGGCCTTTTAAGTATTCGTGGAGATCTTTAAAAGCACCGCATTTGCTTTTTTTTTTTTTTTGCCTGGTGAGCCATTTAAACAAAGCTTCACCATTTTTTTTCACTTCTCCAAAAAGAATTCACTAATTATACAGATTATCAAAATAATTTTCATTTAAAAACACCTTCTTCTTTGAAACTCAGCCAGTATTTCAACTTTTAAAATCACACTCCTTTCTCATAAACTCGAAATGCTTTTTCTGTCATTTTATTACTAATATACTTAGCCGTCGTCTCTAAATGTGACATCATCTTACAACACTGAAAATGGTTTTGCAAACTACACTGACCTTCCTTGTCTCTTTAAAAGTCTGTTCTCCCTGTGGCATTGTAAGAACAATGCACAGTAAACAGAAAAGCGCCCACGAAAAGCTCCAGAAAAGGCCGCTGGATGCAGCAGTGGCCCATCAGCAAGAGGACTGTCACAACTGGAAGAGCCCAAGGGAACTGTCCCTGGAGAACCCCGGGATCCAAGCCAAGTTTCGGGAACACTGGGTCTGCCTGTGTTCTGAGAATCAGGCAACAAGTTTAAAGATCAAGTCCTAACACTCGGTGATGCTGGAGCACCCTGCCAGGGAATCTGTGGATCTGCCTGCGTGCAGGGCATGGGGGCACCAACGGTCCCTTGGTGAGGGAGACTCCGGAAATGGCCTTGGGTGGGGGGGGGGGGGGTGACTTGGATTCAAGGCCAATTCTCTTGTTCCTCTGGCTGGTCTTGCAGCCCCGGGGAGGCCAGCTCAGGAGGCCAGCGAACTAAGCCAGAGCCCAGGGCAGGGTCTGAACCAAGGCTAAGGTCTAGTTACCGGCAAACCACCTCGGGAGACACTTCTCTCCACTTCACACGGATGCTGAGCCTCTGCACACGGGAGCCAACGCTGTGGACACACCCCCTACCGCCCGGTGAGGACGACTGCAGTGACTCCCCAGGATTTCAATAAACCACCTTGGTGAAGCCAACGGGACCCCATGGAGTACGGACACTGTATGCGCACCTACCTCGGAGTCAGGACTAACGGGCCCTGGGGCCCCTGGGGCCCCGAGTCCCTGGTACGACGGCCACTTCGTCACCGGTGGCTATAGACAGACTCCACACCAAGGCCTGTGCAGAGCCGCCTGAGCTCACAACCGTGCGGCAGGAGCACAAGTCCCGTCTCACAACCAAGGAAATGGAGACTCAGAATATTAAATAATGTGCCCATGGGATCACCATCCTATTTTCTTTTAAATTTTACTTATTTTATTATTATCATTTTTTAAGTAGGTGCCACACCCAGCGTGAAGCTCAGTGTGGGGCCTGCACTCCCGACCCTGAGATCAAGACCCGAGCCCAGATCAAGAGTTGGACGCCCAACCGACTGAGCCACCCAGGCACCCCTTTTTTTTTTAAATCAGAGATTTCAATACTCGACAAGTTAAAAGCTCCCAAAGGGTTCATTTTATTCCTGACATGAAAATGAAGCAGGGGAAGTTTCAACCCATATGATATAAATCTTATCAAAATTAGTACATTTGGGGATTTTAAAAACCAGATTTTCTCTTGAGTTAGACATGAAAATGACAGCCTACAGCCAACAGAACTGTGAATTCTGGAAACCATCACGTCATATGCAAACTTCCATGTTTCATAACTCACCCCTCTCTTTGGAAAATTTTCACTCAATGAGCTGTCTCAGCCAAAATGCAACATCTCTACCAAGAAGGGCTTCTCCTGCAAGTCTTCTGTACAGACAGTCCATTCTCCTGCACTACTTTGCTCTCTCGCCAGTTCCCTGTCTGGCTGGCCCACAGTTTCAGGAGAGCCACCCTGCACACGGCCCACAGACCCCGTGCCCACCCACACATCCCACTTCTCCACACACCACTGAGTGTTGCTGGATGAAGCTGGAATCACTCGAAGTGTGGATTTCACTTTAACTGGGTATCAGTGGGCGCCTGGGTGGCTCAGTGGGTTAAAGCCTCTGCCTTCGGCTCAAGTCCTGATCTCAGGGTCCTGGGATCGAGGCCCGCATCGGGCTCTCTGCTCAGCAGGGAGCCTGCTTCCTCCTCTCCCTCTCTCTCTGCCTGCCTCTCTGCCTACTTGTAATCTCTCTCTGTGTGTGTCAAATAAAGAAATAAACTCTTTAACTGGCTGTCAGTGTCCCTGGGCAGCTTCTCACCGACTCACGCTCAGGTGCTCCCGCTGCCTAGGACCCTGTGCAGTCTCGGGGCATCTGGTTCCCCCGCCCTCACAGCACTGTCCTCCCTGAGGCTGCGAGCATGCAAGGTGCTTCCTCCTTTGGGCTGACAGGGACTCCCAGTCCTCTCCCTCCACAACGCGCTCTGCATCCTGTGTCCTAGCTGCTTTCATTTCCCTCCATCTTCACAGAACATTCTGGCATGAATAATGTGCCTGCTAATTTCCACTCTATTATTTACATCGGTCAGAATTTTCATGAAAAAGCAGGAACAGTATGCTAAACCATAACCAGGACTGAAAGTATTATACTACTAATTGTTGGCAAGCTTTCATCCTTAACTTGAGTCAGCAGACTTCAGGACTCCTAAACTCATGGACTGCATCAGTCACTTCTAGGTTAATGAGTTGACCAAAAAACACAGACACAGAGCCACAGTGTCAGAAAAGAGGACAGACAGAATAAAACATACTTTCTGAGAAAGACAGGGAGTCCTCTGGGGTTACTTCCACTCAACTCTTAAGTCCTGTGTTGTATCAAGAGCTGGAAAGCAGCGGCATTCATCGTGAAAACCTCTTACGAACCTACAACTGTGCCACCCATTCCAAGAGAGAGGAGAGCTGTCTCATTTCTTCACTGTCCTGAGCCACTCCCGATCAGCACTGCCGTCTCCCGCCCCAGGCAGGCCGCGCCTGCACTCCTTTCCCGTGAGTGCCCTACAGGACCCAGGCCGCACAGCGTCTCCGTCCGTGTCACCCACTCCTTGGATCGGAGGCACGAGTGAGTCCCAGGCAAGTGCCTCTGAGATGGCACTCCACGTGGCTGCACGGAAGCCAGCGACCAGCAGTCTCTCCCCACCTTCCATCCGGACTCCATTCACACAATACGAGAAGTGGAAAGAGGCTCCTGACTTTTCTGTCTTGACTAAAAACCATGGCTTTCTTCGTGATTTAGTATGTGACGGCCGGATACTTCCTGCTAGTTTTCTCTCGGGCTCACATCACATGGGGCTTACAGAGAACTGTAAAATACTCAGTGTCTTCGGAAATCTGTCGTAAGCGATAAATTCCACGACTGCGTTTTACTGCCCCACGTCCCTCCCCTGCTGAAGCCCCAGACAGGACCAGTCACGTGGCTGCGCCAACGGGGCTCTTCACAGCCTTCCTTTTCTCCTTCCATTAGAGAGTTAATTTCAAGTCCTCCAAAAGATAGGTTTTCTCATTATAGATAAAGCAAAATGTAACTGGCAAAGTAGACTGGCTTCCCTTCCTTTTTAAGTAGAAGGTCTGCTGAGTTTTGATTTTGACTTTGCCACAGGTTGAGATGAGGGAAAGTATTCTCAACCCCCTTCATCTGTTTATACAAGGAAGCAGTTACTGAATAATGAGAATGAACTCAAAGAGAAACCAATGTGGTTAGTTTTCAATAAAAATTCCAAGTTGCCTGAGAACTAGGTACATTCCTGGGAGATTATTTTAAATATTCGTAACTTCTAAAGACATTTTTTTGTATTAAACTGAAAATATATTGAGATCATAAATCTGGCCCCCTTTGGAATTCTAATATTATGATTTTCATCTCTTCCTAGACCTTCTTTCCTTTTACTAATTATCTACACGCTAACTGCGTTTAGACACAAGCATTCAAATGTTAGCCATATGTAACAAGGCCCCCAAATCCTTTCTTCATCAGTCACTATTCAGCCAGAACCCCAGTCCTAGAGCCAGTCATCTCTCCGAAAGGTGCTGGCTAGCAGCGGCTGAGCGAGCAGAGGGCAGCACCGGCCCTCCCACCACCTCACACGGCCCCCGAGCGTGCAGCCGAGCCTCTCTGGGCGTCCATTTTCTCATCTGTAAAAGGCAGGGATACTGATGGTACCTGTTTCTCATGGGAACAAGATGAAAGAACACATTCAAAGTACCTACGACAGTACCCGGCAAAGAACAGAAGCTCACAGTATTTGCCATTACTGTCATTTGTACGTGACACTTTTGTCGACAGCATTCCACACTGTAAACCTAACCCAGCGCTGACAAGCAACATGCCTCCTTCCACACTGCACGACAGATCAGCACAGACCCCCTTCCTGCATTCCCACTCCTGAGTCACAGAAGGAGGCCTTCACAGATGAGCCGTCAGCATCCTGTGATTCCACCCCGTCGTAAATCCACTGCCACTGCTCCCTGCCCTTCAACTGACAGGTTTGTGAAGGGTGAGACTATGGTCTGTTTTATTCACCAATGTATTTTCATGCTTGGCACAGGGCCTGGTAAAGAGACGTTTACAGATACTTAACAAATGAATAAACTGCCTATTTCTAATAGCAAGGAAATCCCAGGTTCACATTCGAATCTAAAACACTACAGCGGGTTAAGCCCCGGCTGCCCACAAAGCACAGAGACAGCAGATGGCTGAGTGCTCCAGGAAGGACTTAAGGGAGGCTGGACTAGACCAACCGGACCCTGGGCAGTGAGCCCCAGAGGCTCCTGGGCTGAGCAGACTTAAAACATACAGAGTGCACCAGGACCAAAGAGAAGTCAACATCAACAGAATCCGGTTCTCGGACTTAACTGTAGGATAGAAGTCATTTTAACTCGCTCTATCGTGACGTAAAAGAATTAGAGGAAAAGTGAGACGAACATGGACTGTTCTCCACCCTGCAACCAGCCCATTTGTAGAGAACAGAGAATAAAGAGTCAAAATTAGATGGATGGTCTGTGGGATAGCCTTCCAATGCTGCTGGTAAGGAGCACAGCTCAGGTCAGTTTTCTTTGGGGCTGTAGACCGAACTTTAGAATCATACACCCGTGGGACACCTGGGGGGCTCAGTCAGTTAAGCGTCTGCCTTCGGCTGTGATGATCCCAGGGTTCTGGGATGGAGCCCTGTGTCGGGCTCCCTGATCAGCGGGGACCCTGCTTCTCCCTCTCCCTCTGTCCCTCTGCTCGTGCTCTCTCTCTCTCTCTCTCTCTTTCAAATAAATAAATAAAATCTTGAAAAAAAAAATCATACACCTGTAAGATGCAGGACACTCATATAAACCACACAGAAGAACCAGAGTAAAATGAAAAATAAAATAAAAATCTACTTCATTTTACTCAAATGGTACTTAGCAATACTTAGCAATAATCGTGTACCACACATAGGATAACAAGGCATTTTTACAGGGTCAATCCTAAAAGTAAACACAGATCACCAAGTTAGAACTATACTCCTTCAGCCAGAAAATGCTCAAGGAGAAGTAAAACATGGTAGGAGCAAGTCTGCATAATGGCAAACCTGACCATACTACCCTAACAGCATGATAAATATATCCATAAATAAAATATAAATATATAAAAATAAAAAACCATTTGTAAAATGTAAAAAACCATAAACCAAAAAGTATAAAATACAAAAAAAAAGACCTAAATCTGGATAGATCTTATGGCAATGTGTCCAAGTTCTTCTGTTTTTTTTTTTTTAAGATTTTATTTATTTATTTGACACAGAGAGAGAGATCACAAGTAGGCAGAGAGGCAGGCAGAGAGAGAGGGGGAAGCAGGCTCCCCGCTGAGCAGAGAGCCCGATGCGGGCCTCGATCCCAGGACCCTGAGATCAGGACCTGAGCCGAAGGCAGAGGCTTTAACCCACTGAGCCACCCAGGCACCCCTGTGTCCAAGTTCTAAAGGTAAAGATAGAAGTCAATAAGAAAACGTGAATGTAATTATCTCGTTAATGTTGCAGAATGCTCATGAAATAGAAATCCATACTGATGAGGCTATTTGGCTTTATATAAAAATTAGCCACCTCCCCCGCACCAAGGACACAGACCCCTGGTGCTCCCCAAGTCTGTGCCCACATCTTCCTGAGCACCAGCCAGGCTCCATTCCCCACCCAGTCCTGAGAGGCACTGTGGCTGGCTGCGTGACGACGCTTCCGCCGACAGCATGTGAGCAGAAGTGATGCAGGCCAGTGCCAGACCTGGCCAGTCACAGACAAACTCCCAGGTGCGACCCTCCCCCTCCTCACACCGGACGAGTGAATGCAGAGATCTGTGGGGTCCAGAGGAAATAGCCAGAGGGCGAGGTGAGTGAGAAGAACACTTCGCAGTAACGAGCCACTGCGGGGCTCAGGGCCAGTCAGTCACTGCACTCCGGCCGGTCCTCTGGTGCGGGACCCCCGGGGCCGTTGCCAGGTCCCAGCTGTTGCACATGCTGTCCTGGCCAATGCGTGCTGCTCCCCCAAGGCCTGCCTGACACGGTCCATGGCCCACGGCCCCACCGTGGACACCTGTGAGGGAGGGCCGGGCTCATGCTCCAGAGGCCCCTCCCTCCCTCCTGACCTCTCACAGATCAGGCCAGGGTCAGGCCAGGGCCAGAGACTTTGACCCGAAGCTGCACAGTAGCCCAGTTCCACCCCCTGCCCATCCTGCATCCCCAGCACCCTTGCCCAATCCTGTGCCCCCAAATCCCCATGTTGGGCTCTACTCCTGCTGACCCAAGGCTGCAGCCCAGCCCACTGCTGCTGCTAGCTAACTCTGCAGGGGGCTCCTCTGCTACCTCCTTCAATCCCTAGAACGCCCTGTGAGGTAGGGATTCTGCGCACACCGTCTTCTGAGCATTTCAGTATCTCACACCCAGTACATGGCTGGAAAGCGGCACAGCCTGGACTCACTCCTGGGTCGCCCACCTCCACAGCACACATGTTCACTCACTGCGCTTGTTATGAACAGTTGTTTCATGTTCCATCATCTGTCTCACTGTTTCATGATCACGTATGTATATGTAATTGTGTGAGAGTATGTGAGTGCTACAGAGTCAAGAAAACCAATAAATACTAAATCAAGTCTACAGTCAGCCAGCCATGGAAATTCCACTCCACGGCTGGCCTGAATGGTAAGGACAAATTAGCAGTTCTTATCTGATCAACCTATGAGAAACTGATAAAGGAGGCAGGACCAGAGATTGTATCTACAATTTAAAAAAAGCGCTGACTCGAGTTGAGCAAATAAGGAAATTTCTGGCTGGGTAGTTTGTCCAACAGAGTAAGAATGGCAAAAGAGGGTTTTGCCAGTATAACCCTGAAACCAGAGGCTGACACCAGCCAGGTGTCATGACCTGGGGCAGCCAGGCAGAAGGCAGCAAGCGCCAGGTAGGACTGATTACGGCGGGTGGGCCAGGCCCAACGACACTGGCACCGGGGGAGAGACAGCTTTACCGGCACCTGCATCAAATCCAACCAGAAAGAAGCCCATTTCCAAGACGCCAAACACCGAACCCTGCGTAAGGGCAGGGGGTAGAAAGATTAGAAAAAAGGGGCAGATAATGCAAGCTATTATTCAGAAAGAGAGTTAATGCTGAGACGTGAAATGAACCAGAGTGACAAATGTTCCTTCTCTGGAGGTAGCCGGTCGCGACGGACACAAGGGAGAAACTATCTGGGGAAGACGCATGGGCCCCTCATTGCATCCACTGGCCTCACTCAATGGACAACAGAACCCGAGAACTTGAATATTTACATGAGCCTTAAAACTTGTAAGTTTTAAGAGCCTAAAAGCTTCTTATTGACTATATTTGGTATCGCCTTTTTGAGATAGAAATTTAACAGCTAGCAAGTATCATAAAGCTCACAGTGCCATTTTCCTCACTGGTTTCTATTTCACTTTGAACACAGAGGTCACTTTCTTTTTCTGTATTTACATAACTTAAATTCCGGCCGTTAAGTTTTAGCCATGTGGTAAAGATTGCTAATTGCTTACCCAGTATAAATTGTCACTTCTTCCTAAGTAATAAAAGGGCAGCACTGCCCACCTAAAAAACCTTGAACTCGTCACAAGGGTGGCCATGTGACTAGGTTCTGGCCAACAAGACTTCACTGGCACTGTGGGACAGCGGCTGCCGCAGCGGTCACACACCTTTTGTCCCCATCCTTCCTCCTCTTCTGGCCTGGGATTTGAGTAGGAAAATAGATGGGCCGCTGTAACATCACAGAACTGCTATGCCGACACAGAACTTTCTTCTTTTTATGCAAAACATAAAGACACTCGGTTTAAGTCATCATGACCTGAGTTTTCTGTCACGTGCAGCCTCATTCACATCCTGACCCCAAACAAGTACAACACCGTATCTTTCACAAACACACTGCCAAGATACAGGAACAAACAACTTCCCCTTTAAGGGACGAAGAAACTCGGGTTTACAGTTAAAAGTGGATTAGCCCAAGTTCCACTGTCCACATAACTCAGGACATAAAGGCCCATTTTTGGAGTCTTGCCCTAGAAAGTGCTCTTTCTGCCATCACACATTGCTTTGTGGTGTGACCAGTGAGTCTTCAGGTAATGCTGAATAAGCCGTGGTTCCAGGCTGGCATGCCCCATCTCGGAGGCTCTCCTGATGGGAGCATTCATTTAAGAACTTCTATCATTTCACGGGTATAAAAGATAATAAATTACCAATTCCCTCTACCCAAATGCACAATTATTTTAAGACTGTTAGTGAGCTGTGAATACATCACTTAACAGAACTTTCGGTACTAATTCTTCTGCCTTTTGAAAGAAAAGGCTACCTTAATCCTTTCAACTAATTGCTCTATTTTGCTTTTCTTTATATCTCTTTAAGAGTCTAAGGTAAAAAATTATCATTCTTCCTCATATAGTTCTTACACAAACTGCACTCTCACTTGTTCCGCGTCTCTTGTTAATTACATGATGCTATCTGTGTTAATCCTACTCAGGAAGAACTGACAACTTCAACCACAAAAAAAAAAAAGAGGAGAACTCTGCATAAATTGCTTAGCCCAAAGTTAATCATATAATGCGAGAATAAAAAGGCTCTAACAGCTATTGTATGACTTATCAGCTTCCCTAACAGGGTCACTTGGTATATTTTAATAAGACTAATTAAATACCTTAACAATGTCATTGAAACTTCATGAATCTTTCAATGAATTACAACCTTCCTTTACAGCATGTTTTCATTTATTAATCTCACTTAAAATGCAAAGAACTATATAAGAGACCAACAGACACTTAAGAACGCCTGTCAGTTAATTCTGATTAAATGTGGGTTAAATGCAAAGAATAAAGACCACCAGTGACCCCTGACATAATTAAAATTATGCCCTTCTATCACAATATTAATCCTCTTATTTCAGTATTTTCATAGATCTCTTTTCTTTCGGATTGTGACTTAATACCTACTTTATACCCTAAAAGGTACTTCTGTATCAGGAGATGCTTTCTAAACATTCTGAAGCAGCACATACCAGGGCTAAGCACCAGCCTTTGTGGGGGGAGGGGGGCAGACCCACCCGGACTGAACTACACTAAGACAAGGCCACCAGCTCACAGTGAAGCCAGAGCACGCAGCACACACCAGAGCATCTTTAACTTAGCACCAAACACTGCTTTTGATGACCATACCGAAGCCTATTTATTTCTCATATTTCAAACAATGAAAAGCCCTTTATCCCTGCACCTGACCCCTCCCCTTGTCCTCCTGAACATTCCCACCAGGCCACAGTACAGGCCCTCCCAGAGCGAACTCGGCCACTCTGGCTCTGACAGTCACAATCTTAAATACGGCTGGGATCCAATCTGCCAGTTTACTCATGTGCATTTTAATAGAGAGAAAGGGAAAGGTACACCATGACCACGAGACTCAGACTGCCTTGGCTACAACTCCATCTGCACCCAGTTATGTGAACCTGAGCAACCGAATCCTTCCAAGACTCAGGTTCCCCGTCTGCGAGCTGGAGAAAATGTTACCCTCACGTGGCTTTTGAACACAAGCTCTGAGCAAACTGAGATACAGTGAGCGCTCAGGAATTGTTTCCTTTCCCAATGACTTCTATCGGACATGTTCTAAGACGATTTCCTCACTTAAAAAAGGACAGAGTTAAAAAAGCAGAGCAGCAGCTCCACCAACTGACAGCACAGTCTGTTTAAAAATTCTCATCTGTGAATCCACCCACCACATGACCCGCAATCCCCACTCCTGGCTATTCACTGAAAACTACATTCACACAGAAAACGATGCACATGTTTATACCGACTTTACTCATAAGAGCCAAAGACTAGAAATAACCCAAACGTGCACATGGCGAATGGATAATCAGACTGTGGTACATCCATACGGGAGAATACTACTTGCCAATACAAAAGGTGGGCCACTTATAGGGAAAGATTCTCAAGAGCAGGGTGCCAAGGGACAGAAGCCAGACTCAAACCACACGTGCCACAGGAGTCCACTCACAGGACACAATGTCCACAACAGCAAACAGATGTGGCTGCCGGGGGCCAGGATGGGTAGGGGTGACCACAGAAGGGCAGCACAAGGAAGCCCTTGGGGAGACAGGACTGCTCTCGACATCTTAATTGTAGTGATTACACAACTGTGGATACTTGTGAATTTTCACAAGCTTGCACATCAAAAGGACTGAATTGTAAAAAAGTTTAAGTTTCTAATCTTTTGGAAGAAGTGCTTTCCAGTCCTTTATAATAAAATAGGACCTCTTTCAAAGTTTGTCTTAAAAATGCATTTTAACAGAACTATGTCTTCAGAGACTCCAGAGAAAAGAACCATTTAAGATAAAAACTAGTATGCTTTTGCAGGATATATCAGTAAAAACAGGCCCAAAAGATTTTCTTGGCACACACAGGAGGTTCTGAGAGTTTGACAAGCCGTATTACGGTCCAGCCTGCGCTGGCTGCACTGCTACATACAGACGGGTCAAGAGTTTCAGTCTACTATTTACGAAAGGATGGATGAAAGGTTTTCATTTTAACTTAACTTAGCCAAAGACTCAACACAACAGTTTAGCACACACTTTCGGAAGGCAGCTTTTATAATGTGGCCTACTGGCTGACTTACTGTACAAGAAACCTCCTTCATATAATTTCAGTCCGTGCTCCCAGGGCTCGGAGTCACGTGTGTGGACTCCCGCCCAGCCCACCTCTACCCAGCACACAATGTACGCTGGCAGGACGGCAAGTCAACGGGGTGCTGAATCTCATAACCACCATACTTAATAGCTGTTACCATAGTGTTTAGCTGCTCCTGTTTCTGCTGCAGATGGGAATTCATTGATATGATTAAATTTGATGGTATGATAATATATGGTAATCATGATTAATCAGAAACCCACTAGCAAATGGAGGATGTTGGGTATCATGTCACCTGCATTTTAAACTGCATTCTCTCCCTGCAAGCCTGACAATGTTTGACAGCTGGAAGGCTCTCATCCCACACTCGCCTGCTACTACTCGTAGATCTGATAAGAGAAAATGCCCATCATTCCTTCCGGATCTTAAGTGCTAATAATTACAAGGCATTGCAGGCAAGTTGTAAAAACAGTTAGGGGTTCAAAAGAAAGGCTGGAATAAAGTCTAGATTCACATCTGCAAGGGCTCTAATCAGAAAGAAATGGAATCCGAGGCAGCAGTCTCATCAAACATGATGTGCATGAAATGCCATATAACACACACCCAGGACGTGTCACTCACCACCACCTGATACCATGCACCCGTTCCATGGGAACAGACTGCACTCAGGCCTACCTGTGAGGTGTTACAGCTGCACAGTAAACACACATGGAAATCTTACTGGGTTAATCGAAATAATAATGTAATTGCTAAGAAGACTAAACTTCCTAGTCATCTTTTTTTTAATGTAATTTTTAGTTTTAATTCCAACAGAAATCACTGAGAAATTATTCATCAGCCAAAGTACTTGGTATTTAACTGGTTACCCTGAAATACCGCCTGTACCCCACACATCAATTCAAAATCAATGACTGAACAGGTTTTAAAATATCCTAGGTCAAGAATCTTTACAACATGAGTTACTCAGGATTTACCCCGATGCTTAAAAATAACAACTGCACCGACAACTAAAACAAATTAGGTTAGCAAAATCTCAAAGCAACACTTGTTATTATTAACCAACATTTTAGTATTACTTTAAGTGGGCAAACTTTAAAAACAATAAACACCTCTTTGAGGATAAATACATAACTGGAAAATATACTTACAGATAAGAACAAGACTTCAAAGTTTACATTAGTGACAAAAACATCAGGGACAGCCTTTGTGGAAAGGAAAACGTATCAGACTAACACTAACAGATCACATGCAGAAAGGTAAGCGAGCCTCCCCACCCCAGCCCCCACAAAAACAAAACAACAAAGAAAACCACAACTGTTCGTTGCAACTACATTCACAGGTCTTCACGCGAGGGAGGATGCTTCATGAGAACATGAGGGATGGCAGGTGGTAGACACCAAGACCGGAGGAGCGCAGGGCGCGGACACGGAGGGAGGGACGAGCCCTAACAGGGCACCTGCTAACTCCTAAGGGCAGACGCTTACTTCCTGTGCCCATCAGCTCTGGTAAGGGCTCACTGTTTAGATTGCTGAGACATAATTTACATTTGGCAGAGTAATACTGTGATATAAAAAGGAATATGAAAAGAATTCATTCTCTGACAACGCTATCAAATATATTTTTACATATCAAAGAAAGGTTTATAACTTGGATTTGAAAAAGCAAAACAGCCTGGGAATTAAAGTTTGTGATGAGAAATGTTTTAAAGTACAGACAGCACTAAGAGCTGTATCCATAGTGAAAATTAAAGACACGGATCTGATTCTTAGATGCAAACCTAAATCACAAAGCACTTCACCAAATTCCAAAGGGGGGGGGCGAGGGGGGACGCAGTATATTCCCAAAAACATCAAACATTAAGGATCCCTTTCTTATGATATTTAGTACTTTGACATTCAAATCTTTGTCTTAAAAACTGTTTACTCAGTCCTCTCAACAAGATTCATCAAGAGGAAATGAAAACACCAGTTCTCCTAACATATCACATACAGCCTAGAATATCGTATTTTCGCCTAAAATTTGAATTTTTCAAACAATCTTAAATAATTCTATGAAAAATAGGTTTAATATTAGGTTGCCTAGACTTCTCTGATTTTTAATTAAAAAAACTGGAGGCATTACCACCTAATACAATTTCTAGGCATACTAGTTCTAAATGAAGAATTTCTCATGTTTTCATTAAATTGTCAAACAAAATGATTTTTAAGAAAGTGAACCTTGCCACTGTTGGGGAACAGCAGGAATACCCTAGAATTAATACCAACTAGACAGTAATTCCTTTAAAATCTGGAAGTCCAGTGGTACTTGTATTGGCTGCCTTTTTTACTCTTTAGACAGATGGGTAGAGCTGAATTTTTGTCATTAAGTGAGCGTGATGTAATTCTCCGGAGCAAATTCACATATGTACCATTAAAAACAATAAGTAAAAACATAAATTACATACCCCTTCTCCAAACTACTCATTTTATGTAGGGTTCATCATGGAGTCTGTTTGAGTTAGTAGACATCCTTGGCACAGGAAAACACGTGAATTACAGAAATGTACTGAGCAAAGCGAAGTTCACTGCAATCTTGTCTTTCCCCAGCCTAACCTTCTTTAATGGATCCCCACTGCTCCTAGGGTAAGTGGGATTCTTGCTGTCAGCTCAGGAGTCCCTGATTCAAGCCTGCAGATGAGTTTGTATACACAGTCCTACTCGCCCTGTGCCCACGAGACCTGGCCTAGCCCTGGGCCTTGTGCACACCAAGTGCAGATAAACAGCAGCTGAACAAGTGACACAGCAAATTAATACTGAGTGACCATGCTGTGAGATTGCAGTGAACTTCACTTAGCTCAACAGATCAGTATAATTCACATCTGCTTATGTGCCAAGGAAGTTTACTGATTTGAACAGACTCCATGATGACTCCANGGGGGGGGGGGGGGGGGGGGGTCATCTTACAAAGCAAAATTCAGTTTAGCAAAAGTAACAGGACAGACCCCAGGGCAAACTGCCATCAGTTAAGAAATCTCCAAGGAGTTTTGTTAAAACACAGCAAGACCGTCCCCACTAGTTTTATAATTTTACTCTGGTCAAAACTGGCTTCACTGAACTATGCTAGTCTGTTTTATGGTTTGGGACTAACACCAAGCAGAAGCGCTTGGAATGAAGGAAAGACTCACATGTTCACAAAACTACATTTACACCAACAGCAACCAAGTTCAACCCAGTGGAAAAGGAAATAACAATTTTCTTCGATAAAGATCTGGTCTCTGTAAAGTAACAGGAGATGGCCCAAAGTCAGTCCCCTTCTTAATGACATTCTAGTGCACTTTTTAAAACATACTACCTCTTATGTGTTTTCTTTTTAATTTTTTTAAGTCATCTCTACAGCCAACATGTAACTCCAGCTCACAACCCTATGAGCAAGAGCTGCCTGCTCCACTGACTGAGCCAACCAGGCACCCCCACCTCTCGTGTAATTTTTAAAAACAGATTCCACACCTGATTACCTTCTCTCAGGAAGACCGACTACAGAAGTAAGGAGAGCACTGCACTTTCAAGACCACAGGCACACTGTAACTGCAGCTTAGGGACAAGCGTTTGGGACGAGACAAAAGGTACAAGACGTGTCAGACGCCAACAGACACATGAGCTGGAGGGAGTCCCCGGCCGTAGCACATACGAAACTCCTGCAGAGCCCTGCCACTGCCTGCCGCCCACACGTACAGCCCGTCTCAAAAATAGTAACAAAAAACATCACGCCTTCCACAAACTTTTCCAAAAGCAGTTCGACAGTATTTACTATCCCCACAGTACTATAGAACTTAAAAATAAGTTCACAATTTCGGGGTGCCTGGCTGGCTCCATTGATGGAGTGTGTGACTACTGGTCTCAGGGTTCTGGGTTCGAGCCTCACATTGTGTGTAGAAACTAATTAAACATAAAATCTTTAAAAAAAAAAAAAGGTTCAATTTCTCAAAGAAATATTCTTTTAGGGGTGCCAGGTGGCTCAGGAGGTTAAGCGTCTGACTCTGGATTTCAGCTTACGTCATCACCCCGTCATGATCTCTGGGTGGTGGGACTAAGCCCTTTGTCAGACTCTGTGCTCAGTGGGGAGTCTGCTGCTTTCTCTCTCTCCCCCTTTGCCCAACCCCCTCATGCTCTCTCTCTAAAATAAATAAATCTTTTTAAAAAAAGAGAAAGAGAAAGAAAAGAAATTTTCTTTTATTATCCCCTTATCCTCCAGTATTACGCAGTTTGCTTCTTCTAGGATCAGATAAAATTATATTTGCAGAATGGAAAAATAAAAGTAGATAAAAATTACAAATGATTATTCTAATTTTATATTAGTAAACACATTTTTATAAAAATATCAAGTACATACAACAGTGCTTTATGTTTTGCTTAAACTACAAGTGCTTTTCATATCAAATTTTATCTCTATAATGCAAAAACACAAAAACAAGTCTAATAATGATTACAGCACCATTGCTTACATTTCTGAAAAATAGCAAAAAGTACTTAAAATATTAGAGCTTTATAGTAACAAGCAGTTAAACTACTTCACCAGAAGAAATGTATCTCACAACTAAAACACATGTGCTTACCACCGGGCCATGCAGTTAATAAACCCTGGCTGTTTGAACACAGAATCGTACTCAGTAAATACACCACCTAACTTTAAAAACCTAGTTTTTAGTACTTCCTAAGTAATTTAAAGAAAAAATGAGTTCATATAAGAGAGTAAAACCATCAAGAATCAGTTTTAGAAACCATATTGTAATTCATGAATAACTACAAAGATGTTTCTAAAAAAATACTCTGAACCTTAAATCCAATACTGATTTTACTTTTAAATAATCATCTAACTATACACCCAGAGCGAGCCTTCATTAAAACTTTTTTGCTAAATGCCTTATAATAAATATGCTATCTCTTAAGTGTCAAAGCTAGGATCAAACAGTTTTTTAGATATTTCCTGAAATCAGAGATTATTCAGTCTCAACAAAACTGTTATCTGTTTTACATACAAATGATACTAAAGTTTTATAGTCTGGCCCATTTTTTTTAACATGTCCTCACTGGTTTAATGAAATCAAGAACTAATGATAAATCTAACCCAAAACTAAAAACCCCAAAAAACAACTTTATTTAAACAGATACAACTATCTAATGGACATTTTTCTTCTAGTTAAAATACATTAGAAGAATGGATAAAGTTAAGGGAAGCATAGCAAAGCATGGAAGGGTGAGAATCAGTGCATTCTTGTAAAGATATTTTAAAGGGAAAACCTGCATTTTAAACTACAAAACCAATAGGTCATTGAGACCTTTGAGGTCTGGTTGGGGTTTTTTTGTTTTGTTTTATTTGAGAAAGTAGAGATCTTTTTTTTTTTTTTAAAGATTGACTTATTTGAGAGAGAGCATACACAAGGTGGTTTGGGGCACAGGGAAAGAGAATCCTAAGGCTGAGGGCAGAGCCCAACGCGGGCTCAATCCCATGACCCTGAGATCATGACCTGAGCTGAAACCAAGAGTCGGACACTTAATAGACTGAGCCACCCAGGCACCCCAAGAGATCATTATTAGTCCCTAGAACTTCACACACATACCCACACATACACAAATTCACCTGTGTGTGCACGCACACACACACACACAATAAAGCAAGGCCCTTCTCACTTAATGTACAGCAATAATGAAATCAAAATTCATACTCTTTAAGATGAAAGGCACTGTATGATGATCCTGATTCAACACTTTTACAGTTAAACAAAATTAATTCCATTCTCAAAAATCCATTGACCTTAAGCTTTTAACAAACATTTTCCACTGCAAAAATTGTCAATATTTACAAATCTTTAAACTTATATTTAGTTGGAAGCACTTGTATTTGCTGTATTAATATTTCTCGGCAAATGTACGCTCATCCCTATCAGAGCGAAGGAACAGCTGCTACTCACTGGGAATCTCTGGGGCCCCACGGCAGGTCTCGGCTGGCTCGGGACTGGCAGCAATGGCACTAGGAAGAAAAACAGCTCTGGTTACAAACACCCTTCGCATCACAAACCAACCCACTGAGAAAGGAATACAATGTGTTAAGTTTAATACCAAATACATGTTCTGTGCACAGTACCCGTACTATGTCAGGGTTAGACTGAACCTACATCCCGTAAAAGGGAAGGGGCGAGCAGAACGCTTGCCAGCACACAACGGCACACGCAGAAGCCGAGATTTCTGCAAGGATTTCTCTGTAAAACTAAAATGTTTTGCAATAAAGAGAGAGCTTACTGCTCTAAAATAAAACACGGCCTTGTGTTTCACATCCATATCCCAGTTATCCTATCTACCCCAGTTACATTTTCTGACTCCAACCAAATAAAAATTTCAATCTAAATCCTCTCGAATTGTAAGAGAAGGAGGGGGAGAGCAGAGAAAGGAAAACACACATACCCATGGCAGTGTTACAAAGAACCATCTACTGAACGATCTACTATGCCAAGACTTTAGGTTTGGTTTTGGTGGTTGTTTTTAAAGAAGAACTCCAATCCATCCACCAGAAGAACACAAAATCATGTAATTTTAAAGCAGACATTTCATAGTAGGGAAGAAGCCACATGCCAGTTTTATACCCTGGAGCTAAATCAGGTATGCTCTAGCTACTTAAAACATATGCATTGTACTGATCTTGATTTTGGAGGGAAAAAAACAAAAAGAAAAACCAACCACCGCCCGCCTGGGGGACTGCTTTCGGGGGTGTGCCGCGTCTTTCATTAAAATGTGCTGCCAGCCTGTACCCCTTGGGCAAATAATAAAAATAAAATTAAAAAAAAAAAATGTGCTGCCAGATGCATGCAGTAAGCTCTCAGGTGGTCAGGTGTTCCGTAGGAGCTCAACTGCCATCCCCTCCCAAATGCGTATGCTCAAGTCCCAACCCCCAGGCCCTCAGAACAGGACTGTAGTTGGGCTAGGGGCCTTTAAAGAGGTGATTACAGTAAAATGAGGTCATATGGATGGAACCTGATCCAGCGTGACTGGTGTCCTTCTAAGAGATTACAACACAGACACGCACAGAGAACAACCAGCCACGTGAGGATACAGAGAAAATAAAATAATAATAATATCACGTACCAGATTTTTAATTTAAAAAATGCCTGGTGAATGAGAAACAGAGAAATGATTCAGCTTAAAACAGAACACTAAGATAAATTTTATTTACTATACGTACTTAAGGAACTCTAGACATCAAGCCTTATAATGAGGGTCAGCCTTCCACAGGCCCAATTTAAAGTGAGAGTGTGTATGGAAGAGAGTCAAACAAACACAATGTGGCCAAAAGAAACTTACTTGGATAAAATGTAAAATGGCAGAAGTCCAGAGAGATAGTGGGGGGGGGGTAGCGCATGAGCCTAATCCAATCAGTCAAAATGTCAAAATGAGAAGAGGTCAATTTGAGAGACTTTACATAAACCAAGTTCCAGCCCCCAAGTCTGTACGGCCTCCTAAAAGGCACTGGGGGAGTGAAAGGAGTTCATCACTTCATCCAAAGCAAAACAGTAGATTGTGAAGTAGAGAAAGAAACAACTGGACTATCTCTGACCTCAAAAGATTATAATGAAAGCAAAGGAGAAATAAACTACATATTAAATAATATAAAGATGATGGTTTTTAAATTAAATACCAAATAAAAAGTACCCAGACCTTCAAGACTATGTGCCACTAATTTTTAAATTTGGCACTTAAACATCATTTCCTGTTAGAAACCTCCAATGCACCAAAAAGATTTTTTAAAATTTAGGTCTCTAACTGGGGGGAATGAGAGCAAGAAAGCTAGGAGCCATCTCTGGGAAGAAATCTGATTATAATTAACAGATTTCTTACACAGAAGCTTCCTGGTTAGGTGGCTGGCTTTCTTTTCTTTCTTTCTTTTTCTTCTTAAGTAAACTCTGAAAAGCAACAAAAAAAGAAAGAAGGGAAAAAGAACAAAAGTTGACAAAAGAGAGCACCGAAGGACAGGTGTGAGTGGCAGACCAGAGATCCAGCCTAGAGAGAGGGCCTCAGTCAGACCTCCAAGGCCTCTCTGCAAAATGTCCCTCTGGAGCTCTGCAGTCTCCTGGGCTCGTGAGCAGAATTATTTAATACTTGTAATGGAAACACACCATTCTAGTTGAACCCTGTACTCGGAATATTTGATATTTAACATATATCTTTCCTGTTGTCCCGTGTATTTAATGGACTAAACGGGTCAAGTTTTTAATTCATTACAACAGTTTAACAGGCAAAAATCTAGAAAAGTTAAATTTCCATCAAAACTGGTTAATTATAATATGATGGAACCCTCTTCATCCCAGAAAATGTGTGCTATCAGGAAAAGACGTGCTTATGCTGTTACTTCTTTTAAAACATTTTCATGCACCTTTCAATGGCCTGCAGCTCTGAGACGCTGGGGCAGTCTACGCGCTATGCACAGGAGACATGCAGACCCCGGCAGCCTCCCTGAGGAAGAGCTCGCTCTTTTCCGGCAGAACACACAAGTCTTCCACGGCGTCCTGTGCGTACGCCCAGCTAGGACAGGGCTGCGCCCTCTCCCCACAGCAGCCCAGCTCAAGATCAAAGGGACACTACTGAGAAGGAACGTGAGTTCTGCAGTAGCCAGCTTCACACTGAAAAATCAGTTAGCAGGTTCCAAGAGTGTAAAAACTATTGTCGGAAAGCTGATCTTACATTTACTGAACGATAAACTCTGCGGTGCAAGGCCTGCATTCTGTATCTGTCAGGCTGCTGACTTTTTGGCAAGGCACACAGTTTTCATATCTGGAAGCCGTCCTGGCGTTTCCTTGGAGCTTTCCCACTCCGGACTTCTAATACTCTTTGTTTTTATTAGGCTGAAGAAAATCCGTGCACCCTACCACATACCAGTTTTCCATTCAGTGTTTACGAGGAAATACACAGTAACCGATGCTGACCTCAGTAAAATTCTTCTGACAAATGACACTGACGGCAGGTGCCTGTCCTGGGGAGCCTCCGTGGAAAGGGCTACTATCATGTGGGGGTGCGCGCGTCCCACAGCTGCCGCGGGACACACAGGCTGCGGGCCGGTCACAGGGACGACGGCGGGGAGGTCAGTGGCCGTACCGTTTGCCTCGGGAGCACAGAGCTCTGGCGGAGGACAAGGCCGGCAAGAGATTCCAGTACGACGTGGGGACAGGCAGAGGCCGTCAGGGGACCCGGTCTGCCTCTGCCTCCCAGGTGTAGAAAACACAAGCGGCCTCCCATAACACGCCCAAGGCCAGCCTGCCACCGTCACTCTCACAGACATGGCTCCACGGCACAGAATGATTTCAGAGTGCCTCCAGGCCACCAGACCCCTCCCACACTTCAAGTCCCCTCTCGGGCTTCTCCCCAACTTCTGCAACTTTGGGATTCCAAGTCAGTGTCAGCAGAGTCTGTGGGGGCCTCAGCCACCCCCCTCTTGCTCAAAGGGAAACTGAACGCTCCCCAAGTTGGGGCTGTTTTCCTCCCTGCCTGCTCTGCAGGTGGGGTGGGGTCGCTCAGGGCAGTCAGAATGGTTTCAGACCCCAGCTCTGGCTCTCACATCATCTGATGTGTCACCCCTACCCCCAGCTGCTGTCTTGTCTACTGGCCCAACTCATGCCCCAGCCTTCAGCTCCTGTCCTACCACTGTCTCCAGCCCTGTCTTTAGTCTTGAGAAAGACCATGCTTCCTGTACCCGGCGTCCTGGGTCCCTGACTACTGTCCTCCAACCGTCTGGAGCCACATCCAGGCGTGCTCATCATCAGTGACCCACCCTTCCGCAATCTCAACGAAGCCCCGCTCTTACCTCGACCTCACCACCTCACTCTCTCCCAGTGACTGCACCTCCTTTTCACCGTGACAAGCAACGACACCCTCTACGGCTATACCCACACCTGGATTCTGGCAAATGCAAAACTGTGACCATGCCATACTCCCACGCTGGGGTCTGATGCTAAGTTCCCCACCACACAGCTCAAGTGGGCTTCAACACGGCCTACTGCCCCCCCCCACCAGCACATCCACCCAACTCCCCTAGAGGAGACTCGGTACCCTCCTCTCCCATCCTCAGACCTGCAACACTCCCCCTCCCTCCACCGTCCCGCTCCTGGGTCCCGCTGTGCCCTCGGCTGACGCGCTCCTCCTCGCCTGCATCCAAGTTCTCTCCTTCTCAACTGGCTGCTGGTTTTCCCATCTGAAAGTAAGAAACTTTCTCTCAAGCCCACTTCCTCCTACCAATTACCACCCAACTTCTGGTTTAGCAAAACATCTTCAAGGACAGTCAATGCAATGCCCTCCCGTTTCTGTGCCCCTGATCTCTCTCCGGCCCACCTAAGTGAGGCAGGCACCTTCCCCATGACACCACAACCACCCTGTCAAAACCCCCAAGACCCCTCTGCCAAGGGCGGTCATCAGCTTGCAGTCCACCCCACTGCCGCCCTGTTGGCAGAAGCCACTTCCCTCCGCCGCTCGCCCCCCACAACTCTTTCGGCTTTCCCCTTCCTATCCCCTGCAGGGCCCCCAGCTGTCCAAGTTCCAGGCCTTGGGCTCTCCCCACACTTCAACTTCTCTCCTCTGGGCCTCTCACTGGAGGCAGGCTCTCGACCTGCCTATGTCCAACCACCCCACAAGTCGTACCTGAGCCTAGACCCGCTCACCCAAACGCTTACCAACTGCACACTGGACACCTCCACCTGCAGGCCTCGTTAGCACCTAAAATGAAGCACGTCCAGAGCAGAACTTCAGGCCTTCCCCCCTCAAAACCTACTCTGCTCCATCACAAGTGGCTGTAAGTCCATCCTTCAAATGCTAGAACCCCTAGCTTCATTTCTGCCTCCTCCCTCCCACACACCCATCTAGTCCATCACATCCTGCTGGGTCTGTCCTCAACTCCAGCATCTGACGGCTTTCCAGCATCACCGCCACCACCCCGATCTGAGTACACTACCGTGTGCTACCCACATTAGCATCATCTTCCTCTGGCTGAACGCTGGCTTCCACCCTTGCCCCCGACAGCCCACTCCCAATAGGACAGCAAGAATGACCCTTTTAAGCCAGAAACTGCATCACGTCACTGCCCTGCTTAAACTTCTCCAGTCACAGCCCATTTTGCTCAGAGGAAAAGCCACGGCTCTTAGAAGGGATTGAAGTCTTAGGTGACGCAGGTCCCACGGTTCTTCTTTGCTCGTATCGTTCCACGTATGTCATCTCTTTCTGGTTTCTGGAGCGCTCAAGACATGGTCTCACCCCCTCTCGCTGATCCCTCTGCCTGGAATACTCACCCCTGAAATAGTGACATCACTGGCTCCCCGACCATCTTCAACTCTGACCTCTGCAACGAAGCCCACCCTCATCTCCCACGTTGCATAGCCAAGCCCAGGCCCCAGGCCCTTGCTCTGCTCTCTCTCTCTGTCCGCTAACACGCTGCACACATTCTTACTGTGATGCTTCTTGCTCACTGCCCATCTATGTCTGCTAGAAAGCAAGATCACCATCGCGGAAAGCTTTATCTATTGTTTTTCAGCAATATATCTCAAATGCCAGGGATAGAGAAGTATCTCAATCAACGTGTGCTCAACAGAAGAGGCATGAAGACATGCTCCATATCCGCTGCTCCAAAGTGGCTTCCAGCTTCAGCACCTGTGTCTGTGGTGACACTGGAGGTTCCTCACCTAAAATAACAACTAGAGCATACTGAGTGGAAGGCACTCACCGTGCAAACACTCCCACTAGAGAATTTATGAAGAATACCAACTCAGGCATTTCCACTATGACCTCTACTGCCCTTGAAATTGAGAAGGTGCTCAGTGCTTTCCACCACATTATAAAATAAGAGGTACAAATTCTTAAGCAAATGAGTCTGGCCCATCAAGCTGGCAGGTGCCTGGGGCGGGGGGAGGAAGCAAAGAAGCCGAGTCGTCCTGCAGACTTGCTCATGAGGACAACTCGGACACGGTACCCTGTGGCTTTACAAGAGCAGAAGAGACACGTACCTTGGACGGGCGTCACCACTGCCCCTTTGAAGTGCGGGTTTATGTGTATGTTCTTGGGCTGCTGGGGGGTCACAGGGGGCGGGGTCATCATCACCCTCGGGGCCTCTATCTGGGGCGGCATGTGCACTCCCTGGGGGGGCGAGGCATGGTGCGGGTGCTGCAGGGGGAGCAGAGGCTGCAGCTGCTGCTGCTGGAACAGGCTTCGGATGGGCTGCTGCTGCGGCGGTGGCGGCGGCGGTGGCGGCTGAGGCTGCGGAGGAGGGATTAATCTTGGAGAGTGCGTCTGAAGAACCACCAAAAAAAGGAGACAAATACACAGAAATCAACATTCAGAAGAAGAGTTAAGAGAAGGCTGATGCCTTAGAGATTTACACTGGTGAACAGCGAGAGGGACGGCTGCAAATTCAGTTTGCAGTGACAACTGGTATCACGCAGCAGGACCAGTAAGTCGCACCGCCCGTTCCCAGCGAGCGCCACTGCCTCACAATGGGAACCCTCACAAAGAGGGAAAAACTGTAGCCTCACAATCACTCCCATGGACTCCCAAAGTTTACAAAATTTCAGTTCAGCCAATAAAACTGCCCAGAGCAAGTCAAGCACTGTGCTGCAGGTCGAGCCCAAGCAGGCCTCGGCCTCCCCACAGCCAGTCCTGTTCCTCCTCTTCCAGAAAACCAGGGAAGACGACGGGGATGTGCAGAGCAGCCGTGCCAGGCACAAGGCCTCCGAGAAGAGCCCAGCTCCCCCGAGGCGGTGGGGGACAGGAGGAGGGAAAGGGCGGAGACAGAGCTGCTGGGGAAAGCAGGGGAGCAGCGTGGCCACAGCCACGGAGACAGAGGACGGAAGGAGGCAAGAAAACAGACACCCAAAGCAGTCAGGGGTCCTGGGGTGGTCCCGTCAGACACCAGTCCCGAGGGGAGAGAGGCAGCCACAAGAGCAGGGATGGCCGAGCGCGGGGCCACGCTGGGTAGTAAAGCACCTATCACGAGGTCCGAGTCTGAAGTAACTGGCTTGCCCCGCCCCTCGATGACACGCTGGCAGGGGGTCCTCATGACGATCCTGCTTTTACAAATCAGGCAGCTGGTACGCAGAATCCCGACCACCCGACTGCGCAAGTCCTGCTCACGGCCACTCCTGAGGCTGGCCACGCTCGGTAGCGGCGGTGGGCCACCGGGCGGCGCACGCGGTCTACTGCCGGAGGGCCCGACGCCGCCCGAAGGACCCGTGGCTCTGGCCTGCGGTGCGTGTGCACGGGGCACCTGCGGACAGACGGGGCGAGCAGCCAGTGAGACAGCGCCCCGCAGGCCGCGGCAAGAGCTGACCGGAGCAAACGGCCAAGGCTGGCCAGAGAGCAACCCGGGGAGAGGCAGCTCAGAGGCACGAAGAGAATTCGGAAACCAAACCGTCTGTGGCCTGGGTCTCAGGGAAGCCTGTTGCCGAGATGCCGGGGCCGGCCTACACCCACGGCCATCCGTGCGCTGAGAACCTGGCGTGTCCTCTCTTCCAGCTCCCGGCAGGGGAAACGTGCAATGCTGAAAGGACATTCAGGGAGCCTGTCATCACCGTGGACACAGTGCAGCGCCATCCACTCATCACGAAGGCGCTTTGAGGGAGTCCAGGTTTGAAACAAGGGAGGGTAGGGGCGCTGAGACGGCGTGGGGAGGCCGGGGGCAGCTGGAAAGCGCCCGGGGAACGCAGAGCGCCAAGAGGTACGGGCTGGAGCCTCAGACCTGCCCGGGGAGGGCCCTCAGGAAGGCGCCGCCGCCCAGCAAGAGCTCTGTCCACAAGGGGGGCTGGCGAGAAGGCAGGTGGAGGAGACAGAGCAGCACAGCCCAGCCCTACGCAGGAGGCTCAGGGCGCAGGCGCCCAGCAGGACGTCCGAGGTGCCCGAACGCAGCAGGAAGGCCGGGCACGGGGGAGCAGCTGTTCTCAGAGCGCCCACAGGAAGAGGTGAGGGCAGCGGGGTCCAGGCGGCGAGGGACCGACCCAGGAGAAAATGCACTGATGCAAGGACATGAGAAAGAATGTTCTTCCGAGGACTCTGGAGAGGCAGGCAGACACACAGCTCTGGGGCAGGGAACCACCAGGAACAAAAGCGTTTGTGGTCTGAGGACAGACACAGGTGGGAGTGAGGTTAAGTTCATCTCGGACAGCTTTGGTCCTCCCAGTAAGTGAAGCTGTAGAACACCATGACTCGCAAAGGTGGGCACAGACCTTACAGCCCAGAGCAGCACGGGGCCGAGCAGGTCACACCACAGGCTTAACCCCAGTTCACAGAGAGCTGCAGAGCCCGGCTCGGTCGTGAGCATTCTGGAGACACGGCAGCCCCAGTGGGGCGGCCAGGCCATCTTCCACTCGGCTGACAATGTCGAAGCACTCGAAGCCCCTCTGAGCCCAGCCTCTCTCGAGGGAGGCTGGCTGGGCACACCTCCTCTTCGTGGACCTCCACTCCTTTCCAGGATCACAGAGACACAACTACACAAGAATACGGGCCCCTGTGTGGCTGTCCCCCTACCCCCCAAGGAGGCCAAACGAACCAAACTGGCTGTTCAGTACATGGCAAGCAGAGGCTGGGGGCAAGGGTACCGAACAAGAAAAGGAAGAAACGAAAGGTCCAGCCCTTTTGCTATGTGACAAGCTTAAGAATGAAACAGCTGTACAAAGAAATAGCAGTTATCAACATCGTCAACTTCTTTACATTGTAATTAACCCGACTTCTCTGCCTTTCCTTCACTTCGAAATTGGAATTCTCATGCTGGAACGGGAAGGCACCTTTTCTACCTCGTTATTTCACAAGTGAATGCTCTTAACATGGAGCATGTCTACAAAGAGGCAAAGTGTGACATCCCCCTAAATTCAGATAAAAATGCAGGAGGGACATGTGGTAGACAGAGTGGACACATAATTGTATTAAATAAATTTGTCCTTGGAGATTGACTTCTGAAGGAAAAAGCCATAAAACCTTAAAGCTAACCAAAAGAACATATTTAAAAAATCACTATAATTCCTTTCTTTCCTCCTGTGGTATCTCATCTTTGAAATGCACAGAAAATGCAAACTGAGCTGAAATTCCAAGTATATGATTACAGGAAGGATAAGACAGTTACTCTAAGAGAAACTGCTCCACTTAAGGAGAAACCTCTGGTAAACAGTATAAAGGAACAACTATCCTGATGAAATACACACCACAACAACTAGAGGCCACACGTAACACAGCCACCTCTCTGAGTACGGGTACTCAGGAGCATCAGCCTTCTAAAGCAGGGAGGACAGAAGCCAGGCTCCCCTGGGGCTCCTGTCCCTTCAAGACACAGGCCTCTTGTTACTTCTCTCTCCCTAAGTAGCTGTGCACAGAATTCTTCTTTTACTACGTGAACACCAGGAGGAGTGAATTTATGGCCACACGTGATATCGTATTATAAAGAAGCTTTCACCATTACTCTTACTTTCAGACTAGGAGATACACGCCAAGCATGAAACCCACAAAGGCACATTTTCTGTGTTCTAAAGGCTTCGACTCTCACAATGAAACGAACCCTTACCACGCCAGGAGGCTGCGTCGGAAGCAGGGCCGGTCTGTGATCTTTCAGTCTCGCTCGCTCGCTGTTCTCTCTCCTCTGGTCTCCCATCCCACGGCACACCACGGAGCCTCCTCTCCTTCCTCCCCGCCTCGAGCCATAGCGCCCCTGCTTGTGCTGTCGCTCTCTTTCTTCGAATTCCAGCAACGCAGCTTTGGCTTCTGCTGAAAGCTCTATTGGAAAAGATGCATACAGGTTAGAGCTCTTCAAAGAGCCTGCACTCATCTACAGGGAGAAACAGGGAAGGTACACGTGACAAGACACCCGAAGCAGCACGAGCCTCACCCCCAGGAGGTCACTAGACTAGCGGCGGCAAGCAGGGCCCAGCCAGCAACACTCACAGCCCGTTAGTGACACCTGTTAAGTGAAGACGTGCCCCGCCCGTGGACCTCACCTGTCGTGAGGCACAGGAGCCACAGCATTTTCACTGCAGACCACAAAAATGTGCAGAGGGAAGCTAAAAGGAAGGGACCGGGGCCTGACTTCACACAGCCCTCAAGCCGCTGCAATCCCGTCCTCACTGCCGGCGGCCGGCGCCGGGGAGGAGCGGGCTCGGCCGGCGCAATGGGCTCGGTGAGACCAGTACCAGCAGCACAGTGCGCAGCAGCACACAGGCTCCACATGAAGAAATAAAACACGCTCCTGCTTATGCTGATGTAAATAGAACTATTAATGAAAACACTCTGGAATCAATTAAAAACTCATTATCATTTCAGGTTTATCAAAAAAGCCCTTTACTCTGTGAAAAGACTTCTATCCATGCAGTCTGGTATGGAAGCTGTATCGGATGAGAGCAAAGTCACAGAAGAAAAAATTCATTAATGCAAATGCTTGTGAGACACCCGGGAGATGCTCACCTCTGACCAATGCTTTAAGGACACAAAAAAACACGGACTCTGGCCCTAAAAAACTTCAGTTGGCACATTACTCTAAATTCCTAAAAGAGAAAAGCTGACTTATTCATATCCAGTTCCTTTATTTTAAAATATTATCTAAATGTAGTATCTTACATTAACAAATGTATACCTTCTAAAGGTTTCGCTGAATCCCAAGAGGCATTCTTACACCTTCTTCCACAGTGAAGGGCAAATTTTAAACATTACCTGTTCATCTCCTACCTTGGATTCCATAATCACCTCCAAACTCTTCCAAAATCTCTAAGCCACATTTCATTTTCTTGATATTGTTTCTATGGTATTCCCCTCCCCATCGAATAAATCTAGACCCCATTCAAAAGAAAATTTAATCTCCTCTTAACAAGCCCAGACTTTTACTCTAATCTTGACTACATGATTGGTTCACATACACATTTTATGCGGTGAATCAGCAATTATTTTTCTAGTGGTTCTAAGTGTCAAGATTAATTTCACTATCCCCAGTAATAAAATGGTTTCAAATGACATCTTTAATCAGCAAGTAAAAATGCTTTCCTCCAATTGAGACAAGCTGTCACAAAAGGTCACCAAAATATGACAGGACGGAAATTACATTTGTAACTTCAACTGAAATGTTAATTTCCTCTTAAGTGTTTTCTGAACTATGTCCATATTCTAAAGTAAAGAGATATAGCTGAATGTAACAAAGTTTTACACTGTATTGTCCTTTTCTAAAATGTGTTTAAGAATAACATTTGCACACAAATAATTTTTATAATAGTTGGACTAATACATAATAAATATTTCTAGAATACACAGTTTATCTGGCAAAATAAAAATAACAAATGATAGTCTGAATTTTTTTATAAGAGAATTTGGATCGAGCAATTAAAAAAAAAAAAAAAGCTTGCTTGTACTCCAAGGACCATCGTGTTAACTGAAGGCGGGACCCTACTGCTGGCACTATCAATCTTGAACTGTTTATTACTAGAGGAAAATATTCTTCCCACAGATCCTTGGCCTTAAACAAAATTTACTAAGGATATTATTTCAAGAGAACATTATGTGCGGGCTCTCTGCTCTGCAGGGAACCTGCTTCCTCCTCTCCCTGTCTCTCTGCCTACTTGTGATCTCTCTCTCTCTGTGTATCAAATAAATAAATAAAATCTTTTAAAAAAAAAAGAGAGAACATTATGTGGACATGATAAGAATGTTCTTTCTTTAGGCTAAAACAAGAAAATACAATTAACATATTACACGTGCCAATGAAATTTAGAATATTGCAAAATCTAGGTGCCTACTCTTAGACTAATGGATAAAAAAGGCCTAACATGAATGTAGTCTTTCAGGTACCACGTGGACTGCTCTCAAAGAGACTCTCAGGTGGACCTCAGAGGTGGACCAAAGAACCCACAGCTCTGAACTTCTGTGTTGAGACTTAAGAAAAACCAGTCACTGACACCTACTTTTTAGAGATGGCTTTTTGACATTTCCATTCAAAATACACCACTCCCATACACATATCAGTTCTAGAAACCCTTCTCAGCTGGGTTCCACAAGAGAATTAAGCCCTTAGACCCCACGGCATCCTTTGTACAGAATGATCGAATCTATCTGCTAATAAGCGTGTGGTTTTGTACCACCCTCAGGGAGACTGAGAAAAAGTCACGTTTTCTGAAAGCTTAGTTCCCAGAATCCTGGCTGAGCTCCTTACTTAAGATCTTAACCTACAGGAAAGCCCAAAATTCTACTTGAATTCAAAATACACATCAGCAACTGTGTATCAGGTTCTGCAGCTGTATATGAATCTGTGATCTGCCCACTGAATGACGGTGTCCCTGATCTGAATGCGAGAACTAAGACCCAACACCTTGTAGGTTCTGAAGGGAACTCACTACCCCCACATGCAGACCACAAGGACAGGAACGGGGATGCCAGAACATGATTTCAGGCTTCTTTTTAAAGAGCGGAAGGTTCTCAACATTAATCAATGATATCACAAAATCATTTTTATTTGTATTCAAAATGTTAAAAGACATCATTTGTCAAGAAATACATATCACATGAGACGACGTATAGACTCTGGCAGCAAGATATTTTCATTCCATTACAAAGAGTGGGTAAAACGCCTTTATACAGTCAATAAATGTTAAGTATTTCAATACAGGACCTGAAGCTGATAACTCTACCACCAGGACCACACAAATAAACTGATGGGTAAAACTTCTGCAGGTTTCTAGTTTACCAAACACCGTAGCCTTCTCTCTCTCAATCAATGTTTTCTTATATGTAAAACTAACTTTTTGTTGGGAGGGTGGAGGTGGGATCAGGGTAGTAAGAGAGTACATTGTTTTAGGAAACCAATCTGTAAATGGGACAGAAAAAACCTTTTTGTTCAGGGAATAAGCCTAACTTTGAGTTACTAGAAAACTCGTGTTTCAAACACTAAGCTCGCCTGTGTCAGGGCTCACGCATATGGAGCACAGACAGACACATTTAAGCACCATTTCCACTGGCCCGATTACCTGGCCAAATCTGCACAAATGCATTTAAACCTTATTTCTTAATGCTTAAAAGAATGGCAAATGTCCAAACTGTTTATGCGTGTGGCCCCCCTCTACCTCTAAGGACTTCCAGACTCTCTCCCCCTGTATTTAAAGGCTCCAGCTTGCCTACCACTAACCCCTTCCAACCTCTTCTCTCAGGAAGTACAAATGACCCTGAAAAGAGCAAAATGAGGCAAAGGTCCTCAGACGCGGAATGAAAGCAGCACAGATGATAAACACAAGCAGGACGAACACTCCAAGATGTGCTGTCAGTGCCTGGGGCTGGTACAATGCACAGACAGAGGTGACCCTGGCTGAGGACAGGAGGTGGGCAGAGGCATCGAGGTTCAGGGGACACTGATCTCCAACGCTGGCCCACGGGAAGCTGGCTACAGATGGGAAAGGCCGTTCTTGGGGTCTGTCAAGTGATCTCACACCCTCAGAACCTGTAGCTATCCCAGTTATTATGATCCGATACATCAAGTTCCACAGCTTATGAAGCAATGCCACAGCCACCACAAAACCGCAGAGAAGTTGTGAATTCACCCCCAGCCCCAACCCTATGCCACTTCTTTTTTTTTTTTTTTTTAAAGACTTCATTTATTCATTTGACAGAGAGAGAGAGATTACAAGTAGGCAGAGAGGCAGGCGGAGAGAGAGGAGAGAGGGGGAAGCAGGCTCCCCGCTGAGCAGAGAGCCCGAGGCGGGCCTCGATCCCAGGACGCTGGGATCAGGACCTGAGCCGAAGGCAGCGGCTTTAACCCCCTGAGCCCCCCAGGCGCCACCCCCCGTGCCACTTCCTCTCATAAGAAGCTGCCCTCCACTGTTCAGCCAGGGGCACCCGGTCTCTCCTTTCATCTTACTCCGGCCCAAACCTGAGATGTCTGCTCTGGTAGGTAATGTTACCAATCCCTCCTGCATATTCACTTTTGTTTTTTTTCCCGTCCTCCTGTTTTCCCACAGCCAACTTCCGGGCCTCTTTCTTAGCAACTTACATTGTCCTGCTTCAGACCAACTGGTAACTTTATAGCATCACTTGAGAAAAGTCCAGGGAATTCTTGGGTCAAAAGCTAGAGGAGGAGGAAACCAGAGGGCAAAGAAGGAGAAATTGCCAGGAGTCTACAATCTCTCCATAAATTTCACTTAGTAAAGTAACATGGTAAGACTGGCTCACTGTTAATCTGTAAACACTGGGAGCTTGGCATCCTCATGGAAAATTCACATCTGCCACTTACAGACCCACGTTCATGTTTCCAAGTGAAAAGGACTATAAATAATGGTTAAGAAGTGATCAACATGGTGACTGACGGTTAGTTTCTTGATTTTTATTTTGACCAAGATCCGAAAGCAGGTAAATCCTGTCCCCCCACCCTCCCAGCCCAGCCCTACAATACAGCACGGTACCCCAGACGTTCTTAAAGTAGAGGGTCCAGAGTAGCAGGGGCAGCAGCACCTGACAGCTCCTCAGAAATGCAACTGTCCTATGTACCACCCTAAACGTACTGACGCAGAAGAGCTGACAGTGGCCCAGGAATCTGTGTTTTAACAAACCTTCTAAGTGATTCTGTTGCTCACTCAAATTTGAGAACCACTGCTTTATTCTTTGCACTGGACACTGGGAAAAAGACACCTCTAGGAGTAGGGTAGGCTGCGTAGTGAAAAGGGCTCGCTGCTGGTCAGCAGTAGCCTGCTGTAGATCTTTAAAAGCAGGGTTTGCTCAGAATGATGTTCAATTGATTATGTCTATAAACAAGTTACCTTATCTCATAAAACATGGAGAGGAAATGACATCCAGAAAATGAAAACAGAAAAAAGATGGTTATAACGACACTAACAGGTACAAAATACAAACAGTCTGGTCCAGAATTAGCCCTGGATCCAGAGGGATCAAATGGCCCTGCACCACCTCCACACCACCTTCCCAGAGCCAGCCAGGACCTGCATGGCATATGCATGAGAGTAGGTCCAGGCCATCGACTCCAAAGGAAAAGCTATTAAAAAAATAAGCAATCAGATATTTTATTCAAATATTTTTAATCCAGAAGACAGTCATTTTTATAGAACTTATAGAATGACTTTTACAGCACCATAACTCAGCTCTAACTTCACACAGACCATCCACTCTCTGGACGGCACACACAACAATCTATGGATCCGGACTGTGTCCACCCATCTGAGTCATCACAACAGCACTACGGAGGAAGTTGAAATGGGAGTGAAGAAGGATGGGAGACAGGCAAAAAAAGTTACCCAAAGTTTCTGGAATGTTCCTTCTCTCTCTAGTTACATCTGAGAGCCTAATAATTGTTCCTTCTTTCCTTTCAGTTTTGAAACGTAATCGTCCAGATTCTTCATCATCATCATCTTCTTCATCTGATTCTTCTTTGATGTCCTTCTGTAGTTCCAAAGTTTCCATACCTCCCTAGAGTGCAGACATACAAAACAAACAGGGATGAAGACTGAGTTCACATTCTTTTGAATTAAATGCTAATGTATATGTGTGTATGTGTAAAGGTTCTTTATATTAAGATGTAAAGATACTGTAAAATGTTCCATGACAAGGCCATGTAAAACACTAAACTGATTCCAGGAACAAATAATTCCAAACATTAAAAAAAAAGTCAGAAAAAGTTCGGTTCCTGCTTGTAATTAATATACAATATATACTGTTGTAACTTACACTTCTGAGAGAGGAAACATGAATTTTTTCTTTTTAAAAGCAGGCTCCATGCCCAACTTTGGGCTCGAACACCCACAACCGTGGGACCAAGAGTCGGATGCTCTACCGACGGAGCCAGCCAGGGGCCCAAGAAACATGAATTTCAAAAAGTCCCTGCTGGCCTCAAGGCTGATCCAGATTCCAGCAAAATTCAGTGTATTCATTAAAGGAGCACAAGTCCCATGCATTACCGGCATACATCCCACTGCAATAAGAGCGCACTCCTTCCTGTCCCATGGGCTCAACACTCCCAGTAACTCCTGACCTCGCCTGCCATGATTTTACTCTAGGCACGCACTCCCAAACGGCCGTGAGGGTGGTTGGTTTCTTTGGACTCCAAAATCTATCCTCACTGACTTAGCCTCTCTTTTCTTTCACCGTCCAGAGTTCATGCATCACTGCCTCTGGCTCAGAATACTGCAACAGCAAAACTCGGACTTTTTTCAGTCACGCTAAAACCAGCTTTTATCTTTTATTTTATTATGTCAGCATTCCTACAAAAATACTGCCTAATCTAGTCCCAACTACAAGTAATTTTTTCATCAACAATTCTTACTTTAGCCCTGATATTCCCTTTGATACTGACCACTTTTCCCCTTGCACTAGGAATCTAAGTGGCCTCCTGTGAGATAAAATAGGGACTTACAAGTGCCAGGTTTAAGTACTTTTTGTAAATGTAAAGAAAACAAAATTTGCCCTTTTATTCTCGTGATTCAAAATTTTAAACGTCCTTTACTCTTAAGAGAAACAAAGATGAACTACTTTATTAGAAAATGCACAAGAAAAAATTTAACATAAACCAAAGATAGAACTGTTTTGTATTTTTTTCCCAACATTTTCTGTACAAAAAGGTCAACTACAAATGCACATACTCATTGCTATAAATACTTCAAGTCTCCAACATCTTCAGGAGTTCAAATGCCTGAAGATGAAATGATGAATGTACAATGACTGTGATATCACCACCTTTCAGTGTTCTGACATTTAGTCTAGCATGGAATTTTAAAGTACCAACGCCTTGGCATTTTGCTCCTCTGAGATCACTGCTTCTGTCTTACTGAGTGTCTGAAACCAGGAGGAGTAACACCGATGATGGACCCAGCTAGGTTTGTGCTGTACTCTACTCGAATCAAGCAAAGGTAAACTCATTTACAAAGGACTCCTCCCCACTCCCATCATGCTCCAGAGCAGTGCTTCTCCAATTTAATGTTCTTACCCATTCCTGGGAATCCTGTGGAAATACAGATTCTACAGGTCCACGGTGGGGCCTGAGACTGCATGTCTAACAAACTCCAGGTGAACCTAACATGCTGGTCCAGAGACCACACGTTCTGAGTAGCAAGGCCACAGAGGAAGAAAAGAAATAGCTACCAATAAAGAAAAGACTCTACTTCCTACGATGGTCGTTTCTAATTCAACCATTAATGGAAATTTCAGTGCAAAGACTGTCCAAGCGAGTTTAACATAAAACATGACAAGACTGAAATTAATGAAGTTTATTTTGCATCCAAATCTCCATCTAAGAAATCTAAAGAGGACAAGGATGCGTTGAAAATGGTTTCTTTGAAACAAATACTACAACCCACCAGAAACAAACAAATCCAGTCTATGACCCAGCAATCGCATTCCTGGCTATTTTACCCAAGAGAAATGATCATTTATGTTCATATAAAGAACCTGTAGGAAAATATCTACTGCTCTCTTTCGGATCGCCAAAACTGGATCAAAAGTAAGTGAATGGCTACATAAACTGGATCCAACACTCATGAGCAATAACAAGGAATGAACTATTGATACACACGCAGGGTGAAGTCACAAAAGCCATGCACAAGCAGAGAAGTCGATCACGATACACTGCAACGAGTCCATTCACAGGACGTTCTCCAAGAGAAAACATCATACTGGTTGTCAGTGATTAGAAATGGAGGGAAGGCAGGACTCCAAAATGACAGCACAAGGTAGTTTTTTGAGCAACGGAATTCCTGAAACACAAGCTTCTGGCTGAAGTCTCAGAGGCGGAAAAGTGAAGCCTTGAACTATATGAAGGACTACACAAGCCCAAAACTCTCACACGGAAGCGTGGCCTGGCCTCGTCTGCCTCAACTACAGCCTGCTACAACCTTCACTGAGCCAGACTCATGCCTTCAGGCACTGGTAACTACCTCTTATTCTAAACACAGGGCTGAAAAAAAAAGGGGGCGGGCACCTCTTTTGGCCATATGATTTACAGAATCAAACAACCTATCTGCCAACTGCTGACTTTCACCAGTTTTTCACAAGTATCAGCTAGTATTCTAGTCACAAGTAAAACTCCGATGAAGGGCAATGTCGGTGACATAAAAACCAGATCATCCTAAGACACTATTGTGTAAGAAGTTAAATATGTGCATCTGTGATCTCATTATTAGGCTTTGCCAAAAATAAACAAAGGCTTGAATTTTAACTACTTAATTGTCTTGAAAACCTGAAAGATGCGATTGTAATTCTTAACAGAGGGTACCCATGAAAACCATCATGAAAGTTCTTAAAAATAGACAACTCTATCAAAATCTTACCACATACAGTTGACCTCTGAACAACAGGTTGGAAATGCACAGGTCCACTTACATGTGAATTTTTTTTGGTTAAACACAGTACTGTAAATGTATTTTCTTTATGATTGTCTTAATAACATTTTCTTTCCTTTAGCTTAGTTTATTGTAGAATATAGTACATAATACATATAACATACAAAATAGGTGTTAATCAACCATTTCTGTGATCAGTAAGGCTCCTGGTCAACAGTAAGCTCTTGGCAATTAAGCTGTGTGGGACTTAAAAGTTCATGCAGATTTTCAACTTAGTGGCGACCAGGGCCCTTCCCTAACCCCAGCACTGTTTAAGGGTTAAAGGTATAAGAATTAGAAAGTCTAAGGAGAAGCAAGATCCAGACCTGCAGATATTTCTAATCTTTCCAGATAATTCTGAAATGAACCTGTGATCTCAGCGTTTTAAAAGAAAATTCAATATTCTTTCCCAAACCAGGGAAGAAAATGGGTAGTTCTCTGAAATGGGGTGGGGATGAGGGGAAGCGTAGAGAACAGAGTTTTTAAAAACTTACCAAAAGTTTTTAATGATTACAGAGTATTTAATAGAGAATAATTCTGCATTATGCCATGAAATACAAATCAAATACAAATATTAATTCTACAAATAGTGAGAATTTAGAGGTGCCGGGGGGGGGGGCGGGCTCAGTTTGTTAAGCATCTGACTCTTGATTTCAGCCTAGGTCATGATCTCAGGGTCCTGACATTAAGCCCTGCTGCATCAGGCTCCGCATGCAGTGGGCAATCTGCTTGAGATTCTCTCTCTCCTTCTCCCTTTGCCCCCTCCCCACGGCTTGCTCACTCACACTCTCCTCCCCTGCTCCAAAATACATAAACCTTTTTTTAAAAAATAGTGAAAATTATAAGTCGTAAAGATGGAGCAATTAAACTGCACAAAAATTCTAATGACAGACCATTATTCTTCAAAAATACAGACACAATATTCCTTAAAAAAAAAATAAATAAAAGCACTTAGGTGTGCATAAACAATGAATCTTGGATCACTGAAAAAAATAAAAAATAAAATAAAATAAAATAAAATAAAATAAAATAAAATAAAATAAAATAAAATAAAATAAAATAAAATAAAAAATAAAAGCACATGGAACCCAGGAAAATATAAAAAGGAAAATATATCACAACCTAGTGAGGTTTAGCCAGAAGCACAAGGTTGATTTAAGACACAAAAAAATCAATTTACCACATCTTACAAAAAAACTCCAAATATACATAGATAGCACCCCCGCCCCCAAACGCTCCACCAGAGGTAGAATTCCAATCCTTCCCTGCTTTAAGGGCAGATGATGAGGGACTTGCTTCTAAGGAATAGAGAAAAGGAAAGGACAGAAAAGGAAAGACCATACTTTGTAGACCTACTCCCTGTAACGGGCAATCATGACCACGTGATCAAGACTAACACTGCCAGGGAGGTCCTATACCCAGTGGTATGATGGATGAGAAGGGCACTGAACCCCTGTGGCACTCCTTCCAAAACCCCATAACCCCAGTGTAATATCAGAGAAAGTATCAGACACGCCCAGACCGGAAGACACATTCTACAGGGGTACGCGCAGCCAGTGCAGCTCTAGTCAGGCATGATTGTGGAATACAGGCAAAGACTGACAAACTGGCCAGACCAGAGGAGACAGACACAACACTGTGGACCCCTGGACTAGATCCCAGAACAGTAAGAGGATGTAAAAAAAAAAAAAAAAAAAAAATTCTTGTTAAAGGGCAATAAAGTCTGGAGTATATATAGTTCAGTTTTTAAAAAGTCAGTTTAATTCACATTAATAAAAGAAAGGACAAAGCCACAGGAGTATCTCAAAAGATGCAGAAAAGGCATTGACAAAATTCAACACCCATCTCTCATTCTTTAAAAAAAAAAAATCTCAGCAAATGAGATAGAAAAAAGAGCTTCAATCTGATGAAACAAACCCAAACCTCCAGTGAGCTCCCATTACTGACTTGATCAAACACTGAGCACACTTGCCCTACCATCAAGAACCAGGTAACAATGAATGCCTTCAGTATTTCTATTCTTTCAAAGAGATAAAAAAAAATAAAAGCACAGGTAGGATATGAAGAATTAAAGTGTGTTTATTAACAGGCAACATGATTACTAAGGTATTAGTTTTCTGAAAGATAACAATGCATTCCCTATCAAAATCCCAAACAGATTTTTAGTAGATTTTGGCAAGTCAGTACAGAATTTATATGGAAATTCAAAAGACCTAGAATAGCCAAAACAATCTGGAAAAGGAAGACAAAACTGATGGATTTACACTACCTGCTTTCAGGCCACAGTAATCAGAACAAGAGAGGTCCTAAAAAGAGCCCCAAACTTAAGTGGTCAATTAATTCCCAACTTATGCACTAAGGCAATTCAATGGGAAAGGAAGGTTTTACAACAAAGAATGGCACAACAATCAGATAAACATACAGGAAAAAGTGAAACTCATACACACACATAAATATATTAATTGATATGGATCACAGACCTAAACTACAAATAGCTAATACTACAAAAGCTTCCAGAAGAAAACACAGGCTAATGTCTTTGCAACTCTAGGGTAGGTAAAGATTTCCTGAGTCACAGAATTACTTGGTCTTCATCAAACTAAAATTTTCTGCTCATGAAAAGATACCTTTAAGAAAATTAAAACATAAAGCACAGGCTCAGAGAAAATATTCACTATACATATAAACATCTATCTGTCTATAAACATCTGTCTATTTGGGGCACCTGGGTGGCTGTCAATTAAGCGTCCGACTCTTAGTTTCGGATCAGGACATGATCTTGTGACATCAGGCACTGTGCTCAGTGGGGAGTCTGCTTCAGATTCTCTCTCCCTTTCCCTCTTGTGCATCCTCTCTCTCCAATAGATAAATCTTGTAAAAGCAATCTATCTAGAACACACAGACAGTAGATACATGTGTTCTATGCAGAATAAATACAGACAATATGTATTCTCTATGTGGTGTACATGGACTATGCATAGCATATACAGACAAAGATTAAAAAGAACTCTTTTTTAAAAAAGAGTAAAAATGGACACAAGGAAGATCTAGAAGTGGAACCAGCACATGGAATGCTGCTTGATATCAGTTATCGAAGGGACACACACTACAACCATAGTGACACACCAAGTCAAAGGACTACATGGAAACAACTGACACTATCAAGTGATGGAGAATTCTCAGGCAAGACCACGGAGAGTACAAAACGATACAACCACTCTGGGAAACCATGTGGTGATTTCTTATAGAATTAACTTCTACTCTGTCTCTCAATAATTCCATTCATAGTTAACACCAAGGAAAACGAAAAGCTACATCCACTAAAAGATATGTCAAATAATCTTTCTAGTTAAATTATTCATGACTAAAAAAAAAAAAGAAAAAGAAAAAAAAAGGAAACCGGGGTGCATGGGTGGCTTAGTCCATGAAGCGCCTGCCTTTAGCTAAGTCATGATCTCAGGGTCCTGGAACCGAGTCCCACGTCGGGCTCCCTGCTCAGTGCGAAGTCTCCCCTGCTTCTGCTCCCTCCCAAATAAAGATCTTTTTTTGTATATTTTACTTATTTGCCAGGGGAGGGGAGGTAGAAAGCACGAGCACAAGCAGGGGCAGTGGCAGGCAAAGAAGGAGAGGGAGAAGGAGGCTGGCTCCCCACTGAGCAGGGAGCCCGACTTGGGGCTCGAATCCAGGACCCCGGGATCACGACCTGAGCCAAAGGCAGACGCTAAGCCGACTGAGCGCCACCCAGGTGTCCCGTAAATAAAGGTCTTTAATTAAAAAAAAAAAAAAAAAAGGAAACCCAAATATCTATTATCAGGAAAACGAACACGTACAGTATATCCCTAAAATGGAGTGAACTACTAACATACACAACTACTCAGATGAGTCTCAGAAACATTATGCTGAACAAAAAAGTCACACACAGAGTAATAATTACATACACTACATGATTACCTTTCTATGAAGTTCTAGAGCAGGAAAGGCTAATTTAAGGTGACAAGAACACTGCCTCTGAGGAGTCAGGACTGACTGGAAAGAAAGAAAGGGGGAACACTGTGGGGTCACAGAACTGCTTCTGACCAGAGGAAGGGTGGTAACTTGAACAAACCCTGGATCAAAACAGTGAACTGGACACTTCAGGCCTGTGCCTATCCCTGACTGTAAATGGCATCCCGATTTAGAAAGTAAGCATTTTAAAGAGTGAGCAGATTTCCTTACACCTCTCACTACACCTGCTACACATGAAGAAAGCATCCCACGCAGCAAGCCTGCTTAAGCCCCGGGTGACGACAGCAAGCACAACTGCCCCGGGCGTCATCACAATCACGTCCTTCTCATCTGCAGCGAGTGCAGAGATGTCTTTGCTCTAACCACGCGAGAACATTAAGTAAGAGGAGTCACCTCAAGCAGGCTTCCAACTGAAAGGACTCCTAAGCTGCATCGCTCAGATGCTGCGGATACGTACTTGAAGGCAGCCCCGAGAACGAGGTCGGCTGAAGCAGCACACGGCGCCCCGCGCTCCTTCCTCGGCTCCAAGCGCACCGGAGCCGCGTGCCCTCGAATGCTGCAGGGGTGCCAAAGGCTGGCTCATCAACACCCTGCAGACACTTAAGAAACTGGATGAAAAGGCTCTACAGACACCCAAACAAAGACACTGTGGCAGACTGAATCGCTTACTCCTCCATAAGGACTCTATTCTGACTTCTAGAAAAGATGGAACAACAGCTCTCCAAAGCAAAACCTACGAAAAGGTACTAAAAGAGCAAGTTGACACCTACTTTTCAACACCTAACATAGTACCACACACACAAATTTTCAATAATGGTATTTTAGACTGACGGATATTCAGTGATTCTACTACAAGAAAGAAAACAAGCCCAAAATACTCATTGCTGGGGCCAGACCAGCACATTACCTGCCTCCAAGAAGGACTATTAAAAGTCCCGGGAGTAAAGTACATTACAAAAGATTTCCAGTCAATACAAAACAAGCAACATAAACAAGGTAAACTTAAAGCAACTAGCAAGGACAGAACGATAGGAAAGTAAATGTATTTAAAAACATGTTACAGGGGCGCCTGGGTGGCTCAGTGGGTTAAAGCCTCTGCCTTCAGCTCAGGTCATGATCTCAGGGCCCTGGGATCGAGCCCCACATTGGGCTCTCTGCTCAGCAGGGAGCCTGCTTCTCTCTCTGCTGCCTCTCTGCCTACTTGTGATCTCTGTCAAATAAATAAATAAAATCTTTATAAAAAAATAAAAAATAAAAACATGTTACAAATACATTAAATACACAAAATACATTAAAAATATTTTAAAATATTTCAAGCAACATAAACAAGGCAAATTTCAACCAACCATAAAAGGACAGAAGGATAAGAAAGTAAGCATAAGAGTGACTTTTTAAAAATATTTTCAAATACTCAATTTAAAATTAAATTATGGGCGCCTGGGTGGCTCAGTGGGTTAAAGCCTCTGCTTTCGGCTCAGGTCATGATCTCAGCGTCCTGGGATCGAGGCCCCCATCGGGCTCTCTGCTCAGCAGGGAGCCTGCTTCCTCCTCTCTCTGTCTCTCTGCCTGCCTCTCTGCCTACTTGTAATCTCTCTCTCTCTGTNTAAATTAAATTAAATTAAATTATGGGACATACAGCTTAAAAGAAAAAAAGCAAATACTATACCTCCTCACAGATGGCATTAAAAAAAAAAAGAAACTAGTCAATTGGGAGGAAAGTTTACTTTCTGTGCTATAAAAAGATTCATACTGAAAACAAACCTTAGAATGTTTCAAGCAAGACCTCAGCAACTAGAAATCACAGGAGTTAACAAATCCAATCTGGTTCTTTGCCTTACAAATTCCAGGGTCAAAATCTTAACCATCTTGTTTCCCCATTTATAAAAGTTATTCTGCTCACAGCAAAAATATTCTAAAATATTTGGGGTACAAATTATCAAATAATCCCACTATCTAGAAGTAACCACTACCATCATTTTTGTCTGTATACATCCAGAAACGGAGTCACACACATACTTAGATGTGCAAAGTTACAGCAAACTTAGGGGAGGAACTGTATTATCTTCCTCTGTTCACTTTACATACCCAACAGAAAGCTAGAGGTGACCCATGGTCCCCTAGAAGGTTAGGCCACCACTTAACCCCCTAGAAAAATCTACACTGGTTCCATTTATTCTCAAGGCTGCAAACAAATAACTGGAGCATGTGACTTTGAACACATTGTAGATGAACTCTCCCGGATGACTTCATCAAGGTGGAATTATTGAGACAAAAGGACTTTAGGCTTTTGATTCCATCAAAAAGAATGAAGGGGGTGCCTGGGTGGCTCAGTGGGTTAAGCCTCTCCCTTCGGCTCAGGTCATGATCTCAGGGTCCTGGGATCGAGTCCTGCATCAGGGTCCCTACTCAGCGGGGAGCCTGCTTCCTCCTCTCTCTCTGCCTGCCTCTCTGCCTACTTGTGATCTCTCTCTCTCTCTGTCAAAAAAAAAAAAAAAAAAAAAAAAGAATGAAGGGTGTGTGATTTTCCCCTTCTCGCAAGCGAATGAGGTAGTTGCCACTGTTTCATGGAGGCTGTGAGAAGCCATTTAGACCCTGATCACAGTTGAGGACAATGCATTTTTCTGACCCAGAACAGTGGCGTCTGGAAGCCAGCTCCCTAAGGTGATTCCCAGTGTGCCATGTGAACACAGAGGGCTGTGCTACAGGACAGACCCTGCTGCGTTTAGGGACCCCTGGTCTAAGGAACAGAAAGCACACTTGCCCCTGGCCCCACAGGAAGATACTCCATTTTCCAAGACTGTATGCTTGAGAAGACAGCTGAGAACAAGGGGGCAGTCTGTGCTTTGCTCACACAAAAGGCAGAGACATGAGAGACCCACAGAAAACGGTCTCTGGGCACTTAACCTTTTTTAAAATGGTCCCCCAATACAATGAGACTATATATGACCAATAATTTTGATTTTTGCCAGTATTAAAAAAGGTTAAAATTATCAATTTTAATTTATTTTGAATATATTTTATATGCCTAATGGTTATTTGCTTATCTTATTTTGGATTACTTTCTCATATTATTTACCCTTCTTTATATAGAAGTGCTCATCTGTATATACTGAATACAATGGCTTTGCCAAATATATTAATTCTTAGGCTCACATGCAAATATTTCCGAAATCTGTCATTTGTCGAATTTCTTATGGTGTTTTGGGGTATTTATAGATGATCAAATCACTCTTTTCCTTTACTACCAAGAGTAGTAGAATGGCAATAACCAAGACAACTTGGTGCTCGTTTTTCCTCATGTCCTTAAATAATAAAACTCCCAATGTGGGCTGAACACGTCGTCACCTCACACTATCTTCACCCGTTTCCCCTGCCGTGGGCTACAGCCATGTGACCGAGGCCTAACTCGTGACATGTTTCTAGAGGGCTACAGGAGAACTCTGGGATGTGGGCTCAAAAGGTGGCACGGTCGTCCCCTCGGGTCCTCCTGCAACCCACTGTTTGGATGTGGACCACGGTAAGAAAGGCAGCCCTAGAGCTTACCACGCACGTCTAGAAGAAGTCTGTACATGATCACATGAGGAGGCCAACACCAGATCTGAAATGCCCTCTGGAATTTTTTGACATTAGTGAAAAAATAAACTCACATTTGCTGGGTTTTCAGTTTTGCAGGTAAGCCTAAGGCCATTCGGTCACCATTATTAAAAGGATTTCTTCTAATCCGCTGACTGTTCGCTATCTGTATATGCACATGTACAAGTGTATGTCTGGTTATTTTTTACACCAACAGATTTAATCAATCTGAGATACACATTGGCATGAGGTATAAGGGAGGGACCTAACTTCTCCCCAGATGATCCTCTCTAAGTGTGTCTGAGACACTGTCATATTAATGCACACAGGTTATGAGTTCATTTCCTTTAAGTCTGGGTCCGATGATTAATGTTCCTCCAAAGACACCTCTCTCTCCAGAAGATACTTGAAAATGGAAGGCACGATTACCATTTTTTAACTATAACTCACTTTTGCTTTAATATTTTAATGAATACAGTACAGAAATTAAAGTCTGAAATACCAGATCTACCAGTCAGACCCAGAAAGCAAGCACTTCCAGAAGGCAGCCAAGCAAGGGTAACACCTGCTTTTCTTTGACTGCTTCACACACAAAGAGAGTCTGTACCTCCAGAGATCATTAGACTTTTCTCATTCTAAAGTATCCTATAAATACAATATTATCAAAGGGCAAAGAGACTACTACCGAAAATACCGAAAGAATAAATTACAGACAAGTATCAATGAAACTGATTTTCCAAACTCAAAATTCCACAAACTAATAAGCAGGACATGAACTAGGTTTCCCTCTCAGCTATTCACCACTGTGAATGTTATCTGTAGCGCCCTATCTGCACCTTCCCTTCTCTCCTTTCCTGACTTCTTAAGGGTTCTTTCTTAGACGTCTTCTCCAGAATCAGCCTCTCACAGGTCTGACCCAGACGTACTCCAGGCCCTCGACCAGACAGAGCGCTAACCTGCAGACAGCTCTGGTTTCCCCAAACCCGGGGCAGTGGTTCGTGCCGGCAGTCATGAGGAGGGAAACCATCTCGAACTTAACATCTTCTTCAGCTTTGTCTTGGTTCCTAGTCCTGGTTCCCTCTACACCTGGAGAATCTGGGTAAAGAATTCTCCATACTATTCTTCTATCTTTTCTCTAAGTTTCAAATTATTTCAAAAGCAAGAGACCGAAAGCACAAAAAGAAAAATCACATTTAGCTTGTTAGGGAGGAGAAAGGATATGTCCTGGGAAGCACCCACAGCATACACGTTCACATACTCTGTCACAGCACTGTGTTAGGGAAAAGTAAGAGTAAATAAAATGCTCTGTATACTGAGTTTTTAAAGCACTGGCATAAGTACCTAAAGTAGATGACCTAAGCCAATAAAGTATCACTTTTCATGATCTTTTGGAATAAAGGGGGGAAAGTTATTAAGGAAAGTAACAGAAAACAAATATTGATAAGGAAAAACAGTTTTAAACAACAAATGCTAAGGCTACAGAATGATTTTATGGCTCACATGCTTGGCTCACCAGACAAGTTCTAAGGTTGGAAAACTGAATCTATTAAGCCCTACGCCTCGTACCACCTCTATCCATGCAAACATATCCTCTTCAGACTAGCCCACAGGAGACCTCTACCACCAAGCCTCAATGCTCCCCCCCCCCCTTTCCCCAGGGCACTCTGGGACCCGCTCCCAACCAGAGGCCCCTCCCAACCAGAGCTCCTGAAGCAGGGATCAGACAGAGCCCGGCTGGCAGGCTTCGCTTCTTCTAGGCTTACATCACAGGAACTTGCCCACGGGTCTCCCCTCTCCTGTATTAAACTGTGCACTCCCTGAGTACACGGGGCCAAGCTTCCCAATCATCCTCGTTTCTTTAACATCTAAGACTGCTGAAGACAGGAACCTGGAAGTATTTTTGTAAGAATGCTCATAACTAACGAATGTTAACGAATTTAAAATGATTATAGCACTCGTTTCAAAGCACTAACACATACATCACATTTTTTAAAGATTTCTACCCACGCCCCCATAAAATATTGAAAATATTCTAACACTTAAAGGGCAAAGAGCTATGTGGAAATCACAGCTCACGAGAACTCACTGCCCAAAGACTCTAGAAAGCTCAGGCTTTTTATCGCACACATAGTTCAAAGAAGAGACATATCAACTTTTCACTAGTGTTTAAAAAAAAATGCTCATTTTAAATCTGGAAGGAGGAAAAAAACACCAAAATTTTGGACTCTTTTTAAAAGATGAACAAATACCTCTTCCGTTTCAGGAGCAACCTGGGGGTCAGTAATCTCATCTAATTCATCTTCAGCAACACAGTCTTCCTGCTCTTGCAGCCCCTGTTGCCCACAAGCCTGCAAGTATTCTTCATCCTAACAGCCATTAAAGAGAAAATAAGTCTTCCTCATACAGCTTTGGGTTTTTGAAAGAACTTTTCATCTTCACGACTCATGCTTCATTATTTTAGCAACTCTGACAATGGCAATTACCCGATGAAGCAGAAAGCACAAAGCACAAAGCACAAAGCACGCGCACTGAACGTGGCTGTCCCGCATTAATGGGAACGGAGTGCAGTATGCCGGCCCCATCGCTAAGGTCAGTGACCCAGCTCTGCTTCAGCCCCCGAGCACCCTGATAAACAGCTCTTCTTCCAGTCAGCACTAAGGAAAAGCAATCTTCAGAAGAAGGTGCATGTGCTCACACAGCGCAGCTCAGCAGCAGGAAGGGAGCTGAAATCACACCCAACGGGCACCACTTTTACAGCAACAAAAAGTATAAGCCATTCAACTCAACACAGGAGCTTTATTAAAAATCCCATTAGGATTCACTTCTCCATCAGCCCAGCCCTTGAATCAGAGAAGTGATTCTAGGTTTGTATGAAATGTAAGGGGCACGTCAGCAGGCAGACATCCCTCGAAAGGCATATGGAAGGAAGCAGACACGCTGGCTCGAGACGACTTCAAGAGAAGGAAGGGTTCCTACAGATACTACTATCAAGTAACAAGGACATCTGATCCTACGCGGCGGAGCTGAACTTGCCAGCATCCCCGCTCACTGGCTGAAATGAACAGCGGTTGGTTACAAGAGACAAGAGACCAAGAGTTAGCACGTACAGAACCTGAGACAAGCTACCATGGGGGACACAGAAGCCACACCTACAATCCCCAAAGAAACCAGCTGCATTCACGGTGACAAAGCATCGTAGGTCCCACAAATGTCTCTCAATACTACACGAAACACTGTATCTCACTCTCCAGAAGAAACCATCCCATCAAAAAGGGATACTATCACTACCCACAATTCACTGACAGAACTGTCGGACTTCAAATCAGGCCAAATGATGCTAATCAAACTTTCAGCTAATATACAATGCAGAGTAGTCTATGCCACTGGGTCCTCCCCAAGAAACAAAAATCTGCTACCCTTCACATAAGTTTCCAATGTGAAACTGTTTTGACAGAATAATGTTTTATGAGATCTCAATCTACAGTAACTTTAAAAACCCTGAAAAGATTGTGCTTAAAAGTAGGTCACCCGACAATTTTCTCATATTTTGTCAAATAATGAGTGATCATCATTTCTTAATACAAGAATACAAGTTTTTAAATCAAATCCGAATTCACTCTCAAGAACAGGACTGGCAAAATTCACAAAACCCAAGGAACGTCTGACTTTTGAGTCTAAGAGGAAAAAACACTGGAGTTCTACTACCAACTTCTAAATGTGGCCCTCAGCTTCTTCCTATGCAGAAGTGTCCCTTGCAATTGTAAAATTCTGTGGCTTTCGGACTCCATTCCCAGTTATACGCAAAACCCATCCCCGCGGCTTCAAGAACGCGCCCCAACAGACAGAATGTGCTCACGCTCAGCATGTCACCGAGCTGGATTCTAGCTTGAGAGGACAAGTTAACCATTCCTAACTAGGACAGGAAACTCAGTGAAATAAACATCTGATGAACTAAAATGCCACTGGGACACACAGGCACGCAGTGCACGGGCCCGCCCGGCCGGCCCCTTGTGAGCAAGCCCCCCTCGGCGCACCGGGGGCAGCCTGCGAAGGCCGGCAGCCTGCCCCGCTCCCCAGCTCGAGCCCGGCGCCAGCCCAAGGCAGCGCTCCCCTCCGTCCAAAGAACGGGTAACAGCACACTCCAGCACTGTGCTAACTGTGAAGAAACCCACGATCCGAAAGAAACAGGGAAGAGAGAAAAGAGTGGCCGCGTCTATGAAGCTCCATGTGCCGAGATGAGCGGACACGGCTCGCCGGACACTCGCCTCACCTTTCAATACAGCTCCCTGTGAAAGTATTAGGACACTTTCGGAAATTCTAAGCAAAACTGTTCAAGAATTTTTTTGTAATTCTGAAAAAATTTCATGTTGACGTGGAAAAGTACTATAAGGACAATGAACCGTCACATTGCTTTTCTTCTGGATACTGGACTCCGAGAGACCACAAGACGTCAGATAACAAAGTTGGATTTTATACAGCCGGGAGCCTAAATGTAACTTCTCGTTTGACAACGGAACACAGAGAGGGAAAGCCCTGCCCTAAGAGAATTCTCTGCACAACAAACTCGGCCAGGAGGCCACAGTGAGAAACACCTCCAATGCAGCACACTTTTCACCCTGATCTGTTTCACCGAATTCTAAGTTCACAGAAGGCTGGGGCCATGCCTCAGGCCTCGTGTGCTGGCAACACTGGTGCCCCAGTGCCTGGACATCAGTACAGAGGTGCTGAACTGTTGAGCTGACAAGGGAAAAGGACCCACATGTGATTAACCAGTCATCTTCTCTTACCGGTAACAGGAGAAATAATAAAATGCTCTAACCAGGGAATAACTAGGTACATTTTTAAAAGATCTTGGCTTAATCTTTAGGAATCATTTTAAATTTATAGTACCCCACTTTCAGATAGTATACAAACACACCAGTAAACCAGAAGAGAACTTGTCTACACCAGTGAAGGATTTATTACCAAAACAAACCATTACCATTATCAAAAGAACAAGAAGCCATGATGCCTTTTACATGATTCTAGTTACCAAACGACAAACATTTTTTCATTACTGTACCTACTAAAGAGAAAGCATTCAAAACGAATTAAATCTTAAAAATAACTGAGATAAATACACGATTATTAGAACTAAATATTCTAGGGTTCCACATAAACAATCTCTTTCAAAATTACCCCCATTTACATATATGACCAAAGGCCAAAATTCAGATTTTGGCTTTTTTTTCTCAAAAGCAAGCCTCCTCTGAATAAAAACATTAAAAGATTAAAGGCAAAGCTATTACCCCTAACTCTGCACGCCTCCACCCAGTCCTGGCAGCCCAGCTGACAATGCACCTCAGTGAACTATAGTATCATGAAAACTCTTAAGAGTCTACTGATGACTATCACCTCCTTCCCACACAAATTTCATTAAGTGTTTATTTTAAAAACAAGTATCTTTCAATGATGAATCACTAAGACAGATGAGCAATCTTTCACTAGTACCTTTTGCTTTCTTGACGGTTCAATTTTAAAAACAGCTACCTATCAAAATCATCTTTCTGAAATAGAAATCAGCACAATCTTTGCTTCCTGATTACAGATAACAAATTATGTGTGACATTTCCAAAACTAACCTCCAATCTCTTTATTCATGTTTAGACAGTTCTCAGTTACAAAAAAGGATGAATGAACAGGACATCAATCACTCTGGAATATTAGCACCTTAAAGATGTCTTTAGCAGGTCAATAATCTTTTCACCTTGGAAGGACTTTATCAGATCTTGTCTAAAGCCTGGATAAAAGCTCTGCATTAAGTACTTCTAACAATTGACAGTGTATCTCCACCACACAAAGCTGTTTTCTTCCTTAAGGTGCAATCCTCAAGGTCACGATTCCGTGCAGCCTTCCAGAATGACAAAGGGGCATTACCTCCAGCCAAACAAGCTGTCAACACAAACTTTGTCATAGCTCAGATAAAGAAACTGGCAGACAGTGATAATAAGGTCTAATTTCCCTCACTCCCGAGGGAGGGAAATAGATTTCAAATCAGTCTAGAAACCTATGCCCAGGCAGCCATGTTATCTTCAGCCATACAAAGGAAAAAGACTCACTGTGAATTCATCTAAAGGCTCATTGATCTCGATGTCTAACACTTCATCGTTGTACAATTGCTCCTCCTCGGGCTCCTCCACATACTCCATGTGGTCCTCTGTCAGCTCAGCATCGTGGCCTTCATACTGTCCTTCTTCTGGGTACTCGTGAGCATACAATTCAGAGCCATCCGATTTGTGATAAACAAGTTCATCCTCTCCTTGTTCATACTCTGATTCCTGTTCTCCAGATTGGTCATTAGTGTTGTCAGACAGTTCAAATGATGTGACCATGCCAGATGTGGTATTTAAACTAATTGTGACACCCTGAGAACTAAAGAGAACAAAAATACAAAGAAAGGAGCCCAATTAGAATCAAGCTCAAAAGTAAACCACTACTTGAATAACTGTTACCAAGACCTAGCCCATGACCGGTGAAAGGTTGTTCCAATGAATGAGAAACCCACATTACTCCACCGGTGACCAAGAGCAGAGCTCAGCAAGCCGGACTGAGCCTGCACCCCACGCTCCTTACGCAGACAGCACCCGCACTATCATCCGCTGCGGGTCATTTGCCCAAAAGAATCAGATCAACCAGATGGGGAACCAAATCTGACTGGCAAAACTCCAGCACTGAAACAAACAGACTGCATTTCATTCTAACTTTTAGAACGAAAAGGGTGGTATCTGTTTTCCAAGACTGCAAAGTAAAAACAGGAATACTACTCTATAAAGAGAAAATCAGAAATCGAATTTTAGAACAATTTGTTCTTTTTAAATCTATGATGAAAATTATAAACTCCTATTTAAAAAATCAAAATATTAAAGATATGTGTGAAAATACACTTCAATATTCAAATAAGCAAAATTTGTACTAATCACCAATTTCAAAAAAATTAGTTTATAATTTGAGAAAAATACCAAAGAGGGTTTTAAAACCGCAAAAAAAGAAAATCTTATTCTACCCACTGAATCACAACAGCTACATGCCAAAGAGAAAGTTGCTATCAGGTAACGACACTTACAGTGCAAAATTTTGCAAAAAAATGTAAGTGCACATATCAATTAGGTATGTAATCCCAGCAAGAAACCTGAATACAGGACACCTGGGTGGCTCCGTGGGTTAAAGCCTCTGCCTTCGGCTCAGGTCATGATCTCAGGGTCCTGGGATCGAGGCCCGCATCGGGCTCTCTGCTCAGCAGGGAGCCTGCTTCCTCCTCTCTCTCTGCCTGCCTCTCTGCCTACTTGTAATCTCTCTCTGTCAAATAAATAAATAAAATCTTTAAAAAAAAAAAAAAAAGAAAGAAAGAAACCTGAATACACCACACAGACTTGAAGACATTACTTGGCTCAAAACTCCAAACTGCCATATTTCGAGGGCAAACTTAACTAACTCAAAAGATCAAAATATAATAATGATATCAAAGAACGGAACTGGGAAACTTAACTGAGAGAAAAAAATAACTTAAAACTGTATTTCTATCCATAAAAATTACTTTAAGTTATAAAACCTGTTACAGACCTGTAGTTCAATAATAAATGGCATACATTTCTTAACTTCACTTATAACCGAAAGATGTCTCTTTAAACTTTCACAATAAAGGTTTCCTCATAATACTGAAAAAATTATTCCACCTCCCAGAGTACACTAAATACCTCTTCCTGTCATAATGGAGCTTACTATGTCAACAACAAAAAGACATTCATGATTGCTGCAGACTGGATACTTGTGTCCCCCAAAACTCATCCTGTTGAATCCACAACACATCCAGTGTGATGGTACCTGGAGGTGGGACCTCTGGGAGATGACTGTAAAGGTCATAAAAAGCTGGAGTCCCATGGATGGGACCAGTGCCTTCACAGAGAGGGCCCCCGAGAGCTCCCTCACCCTTCGACCCTGTGAAGACACAGCAAGAAAGCGCCATCTATGAACCAAAACGCAGAAACTGACCACGCTGAGGCCTTAACCTTGGACTTCCTAGCCCCTAGAAATGTGAGAGATAAATTGGTTATTAACTACCCAGTTCATAGTGTTTTGTTAAAACAGCCAAAAAAAAAAAAAAAAAAAAAGACTACACTAATTACGTTCACTAAAACAATTACATACAGATAGCCCACTAGAGTCTAAAGTATAGTCCAGGGTCACCTGGGTGGCTCAGTGGGTTAAGCAGCTGTCTTAAGCTCCTCATCTCATGGGTCCTGGGATCAGCCCCGTATCTGGCTCCCTACTCAGCAGGGAGTCCGCTTCTCCCTTTGCCTCTCCACTCCACCCCTCAGGTTCACTCTCTCAAATAAATAAGTAAAATCTTTTAAATAAAAAACAAAAATAAGGTACAGTCCAAAGGAATTTCCAAAATGGCAATTCAGTAAACAGATTACATATAAATAAAAACAGCCTACAATAAAAAGCAGCAACATCAAACAGCAGCCAACAGTATTAAGAGCCAAGGCCATTGCCCCATCCAAAGAAAGAAATTCTTTAAAGAGGAGCAGTACATACCTTTACTGAGTTTCCATAACATGCACTCAACAGAACTTAATAGAGGTCATCAAACGCAAGACCAAAACCTATTTACACAAAAATATATATGGCTTCCACATAAGAGTTATATTAATATCCTATTTAAAGTAAAATCATGAAGATATAATACCATATTATTAATTATATTCCATTAAATTATAAATTAGTTACTAACAATTTAGTTAAAGAACATTTTTAATGAGCTAATAATGAATACCTGAAATTTTCTTCATCCTCATTATCACTCTGTAAAAGATCATCATTCAGCTCTTCATCTGACAAATCCGACTGATTCTAATTAAAATAAGAAATCTAATTAATGCATGTCACTTCCACAAAAAGACATGTTACAAATGTGTAAAATTACGCTGACTGTATTATTTCTAACCTTGTTATTAAAGCATGTGCCATTCAGTAAGCTATCTCACTTTGATAGGACCAGTTGACAATTGAGAAATTCCACATATGGTATACTTGTGAACCTAGACAAATTTTCAGATTTGTATAGTAAGTATAGAAGCAACAGACCTAATGATCACACTTATTCTAAATCTAACAAAAAAGGAAAAAGGAAGACTCCTTTGGCAGTATCCTACAAATATTTTTCCCTATCATACACACAAAAAAGAATGGTATCCTTAAGATTTGACTAAATTTGATTTCACTTATATGTGGAATTTAAGAAACAGTAAAAAGGATGAAAAAAATAAGAGACAAATCAGGAAACAGACTCTTCACTATAGAGCACAAACTGACACTTACCAGAGGGGGAGAGAGTGGGGGTTGGGTGAGACAGGTGATGGGGACTAAGGAGGGCACTTCTTGTGATCTGCACTGGGTGGTGTTAAGGAAGTGATGAATCACTACATTGTATACCTGAAACTAATATTACACTGTGTGTTAACTAACAGGAATTAAAATAAAAACTTTTTTAAAAAATTTGACTAATTTTAACACTGTTAGTATCCAAAATCTGAAAACTTAAAAAAAAAAAGTAGAATTTTAGAAATAAGCAGATTTTGGGGCACCTGGGTGGCTCAGTCAGTTAAGTGTCTGCCTTTGATCTGGGTCATGATCCCAGGGTCCTTGGGACCGAGCGAGGAGGTGGGCTCCCTGCTCAGTGGGGAATCTGCTTTTCCCTCTGCCCTTTGCTCCTTCTTCCCACTCATGCACACTCTCTCTCTCAAATAAATAAGCCAAATAAAAACTTTAAAAAAAAAAAAAAAGGAAGAAGTAGATTTTAAATAACTGGATTGCCAAACTGAAATGGTTAGGGACTACAACAAAACTCACTTTGTTAACAGAGATGACACATGGAAGTAAACATGCCTGGCTCAGGCCCCCACCCCTGCTCTCAACAGGTCTGTGCGTTCATCACACCAGTAGGCAGAGGAAGCCTAGTGATTCTGTCAATTACTCAACTTTCTACAGTTCCAGGTTTTGTTAAGTTAAATATATACCACTATTACACACTTACACAGGGGGGTCCTTCACACTTTGCTCCTCTATTTACTTTCAGAGTATACATAAAGTACCACACCCCCTCCAAAAGAGGCCCCCTGAACACACACATATTAGGAAAAAAAGTAAAGACAGGAAGAGGAAAAAGAGATTTGATTTTTCTACTTAAAGAGGAAACAAACAAGCAGTCTTTTCCTGGCATTTATACAGCTTATAAAAACTGGTCTCTCAAGCTTACCTATTCATTCCTCATTATAGTATTTTTTACATAAGCCAAAAAAATATGAACCTTATTAGTTCTTACTGGTTTCAAGGGACTCTACTCAAGGGCTGACGTTGTAAGATAAAAATAACATGGATGACTCAGTCGGTTAAGCATCTGTCAGGTCTTGATCTCAGGGTCATGAGTTCAACCCCCATGTAAGGCTCCACACTGAGTTTGGAGCCTACTAAAAAATAAATAATCATAGTAACATAACACAGACCATGTAGTTTTCTTGAAAAAGGGAGAATGGATCCGTATGAAAAAGAAACAGACTGCTTAACATGGCCAAGATAAAGTTTTGCTTAGTTGCCCATGCAATCTGTCCTCTACTAAAGAAGATGACCCAGCCCTGCCTAAATTGAGCTGTTCGATTTATTAAATAAAACCACAGGAAATCTTTAAAAATTAACAATTCAATGAAAGCCAAATTTCATTCAGTAAGAGGCTGCCAGAGTTTTCTAAACTTCTAAGCACTTCTCAAAAATCAGTGAACAAATTAATAATTCACCAAACAAACAGAAAAGGAAAGAACGTACGTTGCGGTGGGCCCTGACGGCAAACAGGTCTGACTTCTGGTTTCTGAGGATTCAACTTCCTGTATCAATTTTGAATGTGATGAGTAATGTACACAGGAGGCAACTGACAAGACACCCACTTAGCTGATATAGCCAGGATGGAGAGCAGGATTTAATCTGAGACAAAAACTGATTTTCAACCACATCCCAAAGAACTAAAGTGAACTGCCTCCTTAGGCCAGGGTGGAGTCACTGGGGGAGGGTCCTGTTCTGGGTGGTCTGCAGGAAGTAGAGCAAGCACAGCCCCGCGGAGGAAGAGAAAGTGGCAATGAATGCGTAGCTAGCGAAATCCTCCCTCCCAACCCTACCACAGAGAGGTCATTCCTCTCCTGGGGAAAGAGACAGTATGAAAGAAAAAGAATGCTTCTCCGGGTCTCCCCAGAAGGTGGACGGTCCATGGCAGGACATCCAGAACTGAGGTAGCCCAGAGCACCCCTCCGGCACTAGCTGCTGCCGAAGTAAAACAGAGACCCTGGTGGGGGGGAGGGTGTCACATGCTGGCAGGCGACTAGCACCTCAGGCTTCTCCCATTTCTCAAGGCCCTGGCTGGGTCATGCCAGCATGGTTCATCTTGAGTTTGTAACCTCTCATTTTTAACCTATATTTAAAATTCCACCCTAACAAGCTCCCTTCTTGACCCCGATGACCACGTCCTCGAGTTGCCCATCGATCTGATGCCGTGACTACACTCCGTACGCGGCTGTGTGGCCCCCTGGCCCACCAGCCTAGGAGCCTCCTTCCAGACAAAGCTACACCGCTGTACATCTTGTGGGACAGAAGTCGGGGAAAGACAGTGGGCAGGCAAGAGTACCCGTAGGAATAAATTAGCTAGTAAATACCCGACAAAACATTGAATCTCCCCAGAAACCAAATAAATACAAGGTAAACTAACCAAATATCATTTTCATCTATCTTTCTGACAAAGATTTGAAAAGAGAAGTGATGTCAAACCCGGGGGACTGGGAAGGTGAAAGACATGTTCAAATGCCTGCTGCTCAACTGATACCATCCTGCTGGAAAGCAGCAGGGCGACAGGAGACAAAAGTCTTAAATGTTCACACCCTCGGGCCAGAAGTTCTCCTTCATGGAAATTTGCTAAGAAAAGAATTTCAAAAGCATAATAACATTTGTACATTAAACTAGCATCACAACGTCTGAGATTCACTTCAAAACAATTCAGGAAGGAGAGTGAGTGCGCAGAGACAAGGCAAAACTGCCTTTAAGTGAGAGCAGTTGAAGCAGAGTGACAAACCCATGAGGGGGACAGTCACACTGCTCTCTTCTTTTATACATGCTTAAATTTTTCGGTAAAAAGTTCTTTAAAAAAAAAAGTTACAGCATGGGTACCTGGGTGGCTCAGGCAGTTAAGTGACTCTTAATCTCAGCTCAGGCCCTGATCTCAGGGTCATGAGTTCAAGCCCCACAGTGGGCTCCATGCTGGGAATGCAGCCTACTTTAAAAAAAATTTTTTAATAAAAAAATAAAAATAAAAAGTCATAGCAAAAGAATAAAAAAAGTCACAGCAATGAGCTGGACACAACATCAGTGAATATAGGAATGGCTAGGTATACTATAATATACACAACTGAAATATTATGGAGCCATTATAAAATATCTTAAGAAACATTTTATGAGGACACCTGGGTGGCTCAGTCAGTTAAGCATCTGCCTTTGGCTCAGGTCATAATCCCAGGGTCCTGGGATGGACTCCGGCATCAGGCTCCCTGCTCCACGGGGAGTCTGCTTCTCCCTCTGTCTCTGCCTGCTGCTCCCCCTGCTTGTGCTCTCTCTGACAAATAAATAAATAGAATCTTAAAAAAAAAGAAGAAATATTTCATGACAGGGGGGAAAATGCCAACAATACAATGCTAAATTAAAAAGAAGCAGTGTTTTTTATATATAATATTTACACTTTAAAGCATATGAAAAAAGAATATAAGGAAATATGGCAAAATGTCAGTCATGAGGGCTTATATCTGTTTTTTTCATTATTTCTTTTTTGAAATATTTGAGCTCTTTGATTCCTACAAGGTATAGCATTAGGAAAGAAGAGAGGAGGAAAGGAAAAAGGAGTACATTCACTGTTCCCGATCAGACAAACCTCCCAACTGGCCAAGTTGGGTGAGGGCTCTCCCACCGAGACAGAGCCCTCACGTGCTCCTGTTCCATGGGAAATGAGGCCCATCATACCAATCAACGAGTCCAATAAGAGAAAGTAAGACTACTTTCCCAGCAGAGTCCGCATTACTGTCCAAACCAAACTGCGTTTCTCTATCTTTACTGGTTAAGAGACCTGACCAAAGCTTTCACAGGATGGGGACAAATGTACACCCAAAGGAATTATTAGGGCTGGTGGGACATCCTGATAGGGACAAGGGGCAAACTATGCTGCTCTAGGCTTGCCCAAGGATAGAAATCCAACTTAGGTAAAAAATATCTTACTACATTGAAACATTTTAACACCTAATGGTATTCTTCACTAAAGTATCTTAAGTAATTACAAAGGAAAAAAACGTGTTTATATTAGGGTAGCGAACTCCCAGGTACAGTGACAGCACTTCAAAGATGTGCAAAGTAATTATCACTGGGTCACAAAGAAAACAGTAGCACCTTCCCCGTGACCACGACATAGGAAGGACTAGCCCTGAACCCTGAATCACACAACACATGCAGGGCACCCTGAGGCCAGAGAGTGAACCCCTCAAACCAAGGGCGGCTGAGGGACCATCTCACGGGTTTTTCACTTTCAGTATTTTGATTTTCCTTTTACTTACATGAGATCAAGTGGATTTACAGGGAACTCAACTAATTCATACTGACAGTTACAGGTGATGAGAGCCACTTAAAGGAAGAAAGGCTGAGACAGGCTGAATCCAGGCCAACTGAGGGCCAGGGGCACAGTAAGAAACAGGACAGAGAAAGGAAAGTGGCTTCGAAAGAATCGTATCACAAATTCATGTATTAGCAACAAAGCTAATAATGCAACACACTAAGGTATAAGAAAATGGCAACACTGGTACTTTTCCTACTACAAGATCTTCATCAGCTTTATTATAAATTATAAAACAAGGAAAATATAGTCAGAGCTAATAAATCAAATGATGAGATATTATCACCTATATAATGAACTTATATATAGTAACTGTGGACAGTAAGAAACACCACAATCTTAAGACTTTAAAAAACTAAATGTTAAAAAAATAAACATAAAAAAATATCTTCATATTTAGTAAGAACAGCAAGTGTTTTTAAATAATAAAAATAAAAAGTCACTATTTCACTTTAATCTTTGGATTTGTATTTCTATTTTTAATGTATGTTTTATAATGCTATTGACAGAGTAATATAAGCATACACATACATTATATATAAATATACAAATATCAGAGTTAATTACTACAAAGTTTTGCTTGATCAAAAAGGTTTTGAGAAACCTATATTAGGATTTAGACTTTAATTCTCATTTATCTGAATCAGTGTTACATATGAATACGGCTATCTTTGAGCTTATCTCCAGAGTTTCAAAAAGGAAATGCAAACTATTAGCCTATTAGTTTTCTAACTATTAAACTATTAGTTTTCTTGTGATCCAGTGGTAGTTTTAGTTGTTGCTTTCACAAAGTCAACACCTGCTGGAGTGCCTTGGACTGAGTGAGAACTAAAATACTTGCATCAAAGGACTGATCACTTGAAGCAGAAGTTACTGGAGAACTTACAAACAGGCTAAACAGTCACCTCTCCAAGCATTTAAAAGATAATCCAATTCCCGGGCGCCTGGGTGGCTCAGTGGGTTAAAACCTCTGACTTCGGCTCAGGTCATGATCTCGGGGTCCTGGGATGGAGTCCAGCATCGGGCTCCCTCCCTGCTCAGTGGGGAGCCTGCTTCCTCCTCTCTCTCTGCCTGCCTCTCTGCCTACTTGTGATCTGATCTCTTTCTCTTTGTCAAATAAATAAATAAAATCTTTAAAAAAAAAAAAAAGATAATCCAATTCCCAACACTGTAACCTGCACCCGACCTTCCAGTACCATATCCCATTCATGAGATGTATTCCTGTATGTTCGGTACAGCGAAGCAGCTGGAGGCTGGTTTCAGGAAGACCTCGATTTCTTACCTTTTTGCCAGACAGCAAATCTTCTCCAAGTAAGTCATCTTCAAGTTCGCTGGGGAGAAAGAAAAAAAGGCGTGCCAATGCATTATTCCTATAACATTGGAAAATCTCCCCCAAGACTCAGGGCTTGGGTACTTTCCTGTTTAGTTTGCTATGCTTCCCTTTTTCTTTATTAATAATGAGAACATTTTCAAATGTATAGGGAACATGTGGTCTTTTAAGGCTCTGCTAGAGGAGGTGGCTCTCAGTAGACTTCTGATCTCAGTTTTTCACCTCAATATGAGATCTTTATTTCTTTGGACCTGTTCAGTAATCAGTAAAAGAAGAAACTACAATAGGTAACATCTATGCTTTCTCCTGCCTTGAAAAACCTGTCCACTATCATTAACTAGGAAAATTAAAACCAAAACCAGAGAGACCATTTGACACTCATCAAACTGCAAAAACTGAAAAGATGAAAAGAAAAAACAAAAAACAAAAAACACAAGGCTGATGAGAGCATACAAGTAAATCATCGTGACTAAGAGAATGATCTTTGTAAAACATGGAAGTCCTTCCTTCGGTAGTCTGAAATTGTTTTGTCAGTACGCTTAAGTTCTCAAGTGATCAGGAGCAGATCATGTCACAATTAAATTTAAAACCCTTACCAGATCAAAAAACTAAAGAAATTTCCCACTGTATGTATTTGGGGGCCGGAGGGGTGGCTGATGAAAATGGCTACCACTGAATTATATTCTTAGCTCTAGGGAACCCAATGTCTTAGGAACAAATGCCTTTTAAGGACAACATCTAGAAGGAGAAAACAATTAGACTATGCTTCCAGGTGCAAACGTACCAATATTCTTATTAGGGCTGTTACTCTTTTTTATAAGCGCTCTGGTTACAAATTTCTGTACGTTTGGGGCACAATTTCATCCAAAAACCATGTTTACGCGTAGTGCTACTTTGCAGAACACCAGAATACAGAGGATGCCTACTGGAGTTGGAACAGAAATGCCTGTTTCTACACACCACCTTTTAGAACTAGAAATAACGGGGCAAATCTTTTCATTCCTGCATTGAACACCTTTTTGTTATCTTGTGACTCTATATAAATCCTTTACCTTCATTTTACAGATTAAAAAAACAAGGATAAGAGATTAATAACTGGCCCAAAGTCACGCAGCAGGGACAGACCCAGGACAACAGGTTACTCATGGGATAAGCCTTCCACAGACCTGCATGAATAAGACAGCTATCAGAGAATAACATGTAACTTCCTCCAACATTTCCACAAATCAGCTAATCAGCTTTCGGATACAATGTCTGCATCTTCAGTGTTAAAATCATCCTCTGAGGGTGAGGAAAAAAGGATCTAGTCATCATACTGACAGGAACCCCATTTACGAATTGAGTCTAGATGACCAAAACAGTCAGTCACCCCTCTGAAGACAAGCACCCACGCCAGGCCTTCACTCTAAATAACTGAAAATGAAAGGTAACACCGCCTGCCCAGGGGCACGGACAACTCTTAAAACCAGGACACAAAAAGGCACTGGTAAATATACAAGCAAAAATCTGGAAACTACCTATACTGTTTGCTAAGAAGGGATGTATACAGAAGTAAGAAATCGGTCTTTGATGACCACCTATTTTTCCTAAACAAAAGCATTTTTTAAAAGAAGATAAAGGACAACTAACAGTTATAAATGAGTGGGGCACAGCAAGATGGAGAACAGCTGCTTCCATGACTCACGAAGACGACAGAATGAACTTAAGAAAGCAGGGTGGGAGACAGAAGGATTAGATCCATACAACCACAACAGACGTAAAGTATAGCTCGAGAAATCATGAACCTCCATTCAGTATATTATGGGCCAGGAACCACTCTAAGTGTTTCACATTTGCTTTTTTGTTGACATGACAATACCATTACGTAGATATTGACATCATCCCCCATTTTTTTAAAATGTGAAAATGACTCTGAGACATTAAATAACTGGTCACCAACTCAAGGTCACCAACCTAGGAAGTAGCAAAGTCAACAGGCGAACCATGAGTTGCTCTAGCTCTGGGGTCCAAATCCTAACTACTATGCACAAACCCCACACAGAATGTAGACGTACTTCCCTACTGTCCTCATCAAGTTGGATCCTTTAAAAAGATGTATGCAAAAGGAAAGAAATTTATAAAATACAAAGCACAACCAAAATGACACAAATTGTCACCAAAACCAACAATGAACTTGTGGGAGTGACCAGCCCAATCAGGTCCTTTCAAAGAGCTGGGCCACAGTGCCCCCTGCCAAGAAGAGCAGCTTCTATGTCAGGAAAGGAGAGCTGCGCAGGACGACTGAGAGGCTTCCTGGATCCAAAGGCAAGACTCCCTCCGGCTCTCGCCCATCATCACTACATGAGTAAGAACAACCTCTTTGGCAGCTGTTCTCATCCACGATTAGGGACAATCAGCTCTCTGAGAGCAAGTATACTTTTACTAGTAAACAGATGTACACTGAAAGACACTTTCAGGAAACGAGTATTTATTGTAGTCAGCCATGTGGCTGCAGCTTTTCACAATCACAAGTGTAAATGCCAATAAACCCTGCACTCAGTCCATTCCCTGGGCGTGCCTCCCCTCCCTGGGCCACCCTCCTCTGGTCTCAGCTAACTCTATTCACAGAGGAAGCTTCCTCTGGGAAGACTCACGCAGGCTCTCCTGGCCTTTGTTTCTGGATGGCCTTGGCCCATGGGATGACCCAATGGAACATTACCAAGCAGGAGAAGAGAGCACGCCCCCTCTCTGCTACCTGCATGGTCCAGCCCCACCCACTGCCACCCGTGCAACTCCCACTGGGCACCAGGACACCACCTCTTCCTCCTCAGGTCTGCGGCTACGCCCTGGACACTGCACCAACACTTCCTGCTTCTTTAACCTGGTCCTGTAAATGGCCCTGTCATCCAATGACTTCCAGTTAGAGCCGTGAGTATGCCATCTCTCTCCGGATACAGGCTGATACATATAGATTGATACAAGCACATCCTTCAGAAAAACTTAAGAACTTCAGGGGTTGGTGTGACAATGGCACCAAGTTCTTCCAAAAACACCATGAATGCAACATCACGGCAAGAGCTGGTCATAACAATTTCTGACTCCCTCTTCTCTTGAGCTTTCAAATTTCTCCCTCTATTATCCAGTATATGGAAGAGGCTGTTTTATGCTTTTAAAGTATCAAAGGAACACACATGATACAGAACGTCCACATGCAAACATGCACTGAAGGTGAACGAAGACAGGAGGTGCTTGTTAGTAAACAGTGCTGGGGCCCTTCACACGGGGAAGACGAGAAAAACCGGAGTAGTGTCTCACATCGTCACCAAACCCAATTTCCAGGACAGCAAAAAGCCAACTTTCTTGACAGCCAAATGTCCCACTGAATGGATATCAGAACAGTTCAAATATTAATAAAATATTAATAAAAGTAACAATTGCAATGAATCAAAATATACATGTAGTATTTCAATCTATGAGTTGGAAAGGTTAAAAAAAAAAACCCACCTTTGGAGGATGCTAAGGAACTGACCTATTATTCTGAAAACTGGTAAAGATTCAAGCGCTTATTTGGTACCTCAGAGGCAGCAAACACTTTGCAGAAGTTAACTCGGATCATCCATCCTCCTGCCCATTTTCAAACCTAACCCTAATCAACTTCTAGACCTATTAATTTACAGAAAATGCAGGAGATGAAAGAACCCATTAACACTCCAGGGGACACAATCAGCAAAAGCAGAAACTCCACAACGCAAACCACCTTGTTTCTTCAGAAAGTTGCAGAGAACTAAAAAAAAAGATGCATGAAAACCTATAGATGAAACAACACTTGGAAAATCGACCGATCAGTTGCCATCTAGGGATCTAACGTGGACTCCACAAACGGTAAGAGAGCACACAAGACCCAGGCCCACACTGTGCTGTGTGATACGCTGATATGCACATGAGATGATCAGTAATAAGACACTAACATTCAAGGAGTTTTTCAAAATATAACTCCATTGTGGTTGTCTTTGTAAATCCTTCATTTTTTAGAGAGATACAATCTGAGATATTTTCAGATGAACTTATGTCTGTGATATGAGGAGGGGTGCAAATTACAGATAAAATAAGACTGACTTTATACCAGTAACTGTTGAAGCCGAATGATGGTACACTGGATACACTGTACTATTCTATTTTCACATTTTCTTGAAATTCTCAGTAAGTTAAAAATCAACCCATTTAATCAATTTCAGGCAAATTATATATCTTAACTATAAAAAGTAAATAAAAACACTTCACAATTTTCATAGGAACATGCAAAACATACCATAACACAGGGCAGGAAAGAATTTCGTAAGGACCAAAAGCAGAAAGCACTTCACCACACACCTCCATAAGTGATGCCCTTGGGAAGGCCACAGCATTGCCAACAAGTATTCTGATCAAATACACAACCGAAATCTAGCTCTGAAGAAGACACCTTCAAGTCCATGCTGAGGGTGAGTCTACAAAATGAAGAGCCTGTCCTCTTCAAAAATGTCAAAGTCATAAGAGACAAGGATACATAATTCTTCCAGATGAATAAAGAGGGGACCTTTCAAATGCACCGTATGATCCAGAACTGAAACTTGAACCAGAAAAAAAGAAACTTTTTGGCTATAAAGCATACTTTTGGGAGAACTGTCAAAACCTAAATAACCACCATAGATTAAAAAACACAATTCTGTGTTTGTTAAGCTAATGATTTTGAAATGCTCCCATGGCTACGTGCATGAACGCCCCTGTTCCTGGGAAGTATACCAGGAACACTACACACTGAGGCACGTGGGAAGCACGCGGCCTGATGCCCTCAGACCACTGTGCAGGGGCGACGAAGGGGGACCTCGGTGAGTGGGTCATGCAGAGGTCACAGAAGACAATGGAGGTTGTGGGAAGCAACTGGGACTCTGGGAGCCCATGAGAGTGTCTATGTCACTCCTGAAACTTTCCTCCAAGTCTGAAAATGATTCCAAAGTACACTGTGTTCATACTTTAATAAAAAAATAAAAGCCATACAGGAGACTATACATTTGATTGTATTACTTATAAAAATCCACCTGGGGCACCTGGGTGGCTCAGTGGGTTAAAGCCTCTGCCTACAGCTCAGGTCATGATCTCAGGGTCCTGGGATCGAGCCCCACATCGGGCTCCCAGCTCAGCAGGGAGCCTGCTTCCTCCTCTCTCTCTGCCTACTTGTGATCTCTCTCTCTGTCAAATAAATAAATAAATACATCTTAAAAAAAAAAAAATCCACCTGAAGGCTGTTGTTTAAGGGAACACATGTCACAGGCTGGGAGGAGATCTCTCCAAGTACAAAAAATATATTGCAGAAAATATAAAGAATCCCTAAAATCAATAAGGAAAACACAACCATAAGAAAAATACACATAGATATGAATACGCAACTGACAGAAGAGAAAATCGAAATGGTGAGTGAACTACTAAAACACGTTTTTTTATTCAGCTCCCCATCAGTCTTTGAAACAAAACTACGTACCAGTATTTCCAGTAGGGCCATTTCTCTTATAGGAGATTTTGCTGTAAGCTCTACATAATTTTTTTACAGACTGCCTAAGAGCCACTGAAGAATAACCAATTTATGTAGGCTCTAAGTTTTTAATGTATATAGTTTTTAATGTAGATTATTCTATTTCTTTAATGGCATTCCTTTTTTATTAACATATATTATTTGTTTCAGGGGTACAGGTCTGTGGTTCATCAGTCTTATACAATTCACAGCATTCACCATATGAGATACCCTCCCCAATGTCCGTCACCCAGCCACCCCGTCCCTCCCACCTCCTCCGCTCCAATAATGTTCAATTTCCTGAGATTAAGAGTCTCTTATGGTTTGTCTCCCTCTCTGGTCTCGTCTTCTTTCACTTTTCCCTCTCTTCCTCTATGATACTCTGTCTTGTTTCTCAAATTCCTTCTATCAGTGACACTGTATAATAATTGTCTTTCTCTGATTGACTTAATTTCACTTAGCCTAAAACCCTCTATTTCCATCCACGACATTGCAAATACTGAGATTTCATTTTATAGTAGTATTCCATTATGTATCTATATACCACTTCTTCATTTACCTGTTGATGGGCATCTAGGAGCTTTCCACAGTTTGCTATAAACACTGGGGTGCACATACCCCTTCGGATCACTACATCTGTACCTTTAGGGTAAATACACAGTAGTGCACTTGCTGGGTCGCAGGGTAGCTCTATTTTCAAGTTTCTGAGGAACTTCCATACTGTTTTCCAGAGTGGCTGCACCAGTTTGCATTCCCACCAACAGTGTAGGAGGGTTCCCCTTTCTCTGCATTCTCGCCATCATCTGTCATTTCCTGACTTGTTAATTTTACCCATTCTGACTGGTGTGAGGTGGTAACTCACTGTGGTTTTGATTTGTATTTCCCTGATGACGAATGATCTACAGCACTTTTTCAAGTGTCTGTTGGCCATTTGGATATCTTCTTTGAAGAAATGTCTATTCGTGTCTTCTGCCCATTTCTTGATTGGATTATTTGTTCTTTGGTTGTTGAGTTTGGTAAGTTCTTTATAGATTCTGGATACAAGCCTTTGATACGTCATTTGCAAATATCTTCTCCCATTCTGTTAGCTGTCTTTTGGTTTTGTTGACTGTTTCCTTGGCTGTGCAAAAAGATTTTAATCTTGATGAAGTCCCAATAGTTCATTTTTGCCCTTGCTTCCCTTGCCTTTGGAGATGTGTCTAGGAAGAAGTTGCTGCGGTTGAGGTCGAAGAGGTTGCTGCCTGTGTTCTCCTCAAGAATTCTGATGGATTCCAGTCTCACGTTTAGGTCTTTCATCCATTTTGAGTCTATTTTTGTGGGGGGTGTAAGGAAATGGTCCAGTTTCATTCTTTTGCATGTGGCTGTCCAATCTTCCCAACATCATTTGTTGAAGAGACTGTTTCTTTTCCAGTGGACATTCTTTCCTGCTTTGTCAAAGATTAGTTGACCATAGAGTTGAGGGTCTAATTCTGGGCTCTCTGTTCTGCTCCACTGATCTATGTGTCTGTTTTTGTGTCAGTACCATACTGCCATGATGATCACAGCTTTGTAATAGAGCTTAAAGTCCGGAATTGTGATGCCATCAGCTTTATTTTTCTTTTTCAACATTCCTCTGGCTATTCAGAGTCTTTTCTGGTTCCATGCAAATTTTAGGATTATTTGTTCTATTTCTTTGAAAAAAGATGGTATTTCGATAGGGATTGCATTAAGTGTGTAGATTGCTCTAGGCAACACATTTTCACAATATTTGTTCTTCCAATCCATGAGCATGAAACGTTTTCCCATTTCTTTGTCTTTTCCTCTATTTCTTTCATGAGTATTCTATAGTTTTCTGAATACAGATCCTTTGCCTCTATGGTTAGGTTTATTCCCAGGTATCTTACGCCTTTGGGTGCAATTGTAAATGGGATCAACTCCTTAACTTCTCTTTCTTCTGTCTTATTGGTCTTCTGTCTTATTGGTGTACAGAAATGCAACGGATTTCTGTGCATTTTATATCCTGAACTTTACTGAAGTGACACTTTACTGAATCTATTCTGGAGAATGTTCCATATGCACTAGAGAAGAATGTGTATTCTGTTGCTTTGGGATGGAATGTTCTGAATATATCTGTGAAGTCCATCTGGTCCAGTGTGTCATTTAATGCCTTTATTTCTTATCTTTTGCTTAGACAATCTGTCCATTTCAGTGAAGGGGGATATTAATGTCCCCTACTATTATTGTATTTTTTTTTTTTTTTAAGATTTATTTATTTATTTATTTCACAGAGGGAGAGAGATCACAAGGAGGCAGAGAGGCAGGCAGAGAGAGAAGGGGAAGCAGGCTCCCTGCTGAGCAGAGAGCCCGATGCGGGCCTCGATCCCAGGAGCCTGAGATCATGACCTGAGCCGAAAGCAGAGGCTTTAACCCACTGAGCCACCCAGGCGCCCTGTATTATTGTTGATGTGTTTCTTTGATTTTATTAATTGGCTGCTCCCATGTTAGAGGCACAGATATTTAAAACTATTAGATCTTCTTGTTAGACCCTTTAAGTATGATAAAGTGTCCTTCCTCATCTCTTATTATAGTCTTTGGCTTAAAATTTAACTAATATATGGATTGCACCCCAGCTTTCTTTTGATGTCCATTAGCATGGTAAATGGTTTTCCACCCCTTGCTTTAAATCTGGCGGTGTCTTTGGGTCTAAAATGAGTCTCTTGTAGACAGCATATCAATGGGTCTTGCTTTTTTATCCAATCTGATACCCTGTGTCTTTTGATTAGGGCATTTAGCCCATTTACATTCAGGGTAACTATTGAAATATATGAATTTAGTGCCATTGTATTGCCTGTAAGGTGACTACTGCTGTATACTCTCTGTTCCCTTCTGGTCTATGTTACTTTTAGGCTCTCTCTTTGCTTAGAGGACCCCTTTCAACACTTCCTGTAGGGCTGGTTTGGTGTTCGCAAATTCTTTTAGTTTTTGTTTGTCCTGGAAATTTTTTTCTCTCCTTCTATTTTCAATGACAGCCTAGCTGGACATTGTATTCTTAGCTATATATTTTACCATTCAGTGCTCTGAATATATAATGCCAGTCCTTTCTGGCCTGCCAGGTCTCTGTGGATAGGTCTGCTATCAATCTAATGTTTTTACCATTGTAAGTTAGAGCCTTCTTGTCCCAACTTGCTTTCAGGATTTTCTCCTTGTCTCTGAGACTTGTAAGTTTTACTATTAGATGATGGGGTGTTGACCTATTTTCACTGATTTTGCAGCACTGGGGGGGGGGGGGGCGGGGGNGGTGCGGGGAGGGGAGTTCTCTGTGCCCCCTGGATTTTGATGCCTGTTTCCTTCCCCAAATTAGGGTAAGTCTCCACTATAATTTAGCCCAATATACCTTCTGCTGCTCTCTTTCTTCTTCTTCTTCTGGGATCCCAATTACTCTAATATTGTTTCACCTTATCACCTTATGGCATCGCTTATCTCTCGAATTCTCCCCTCATGATCCACAGGTTATTTTTCTCTCTTTTTCTCAGCTTCTTTATTCTCCATCATTTGGTTTTCTATATCACTAATTCTGTCTTCTGCCTCATTTATCCCAGCAGTTAGAGCCTCCATTTTTTACTGTACCTCATTATTAGCCTTTTTGATTTCAAGTTCGTTAGATTTTATTCTTTTATTTCTTCAGAATGGGATTCTCTAGTATCTTCTCTCTTGTTTCAAGCCCACCTAGTATCTTTATAATTGTCATTCTGAACTCTAATTCTGACATCTTACTAATGTCCATATTGATTAGGTCCCTGGCAGTCAGTACTGCCTCTTGGGTCTTTGAGATGAGTTTTTCCATTTTGTCCAGAGAACAGATGAATGAGAGAACAAAATGCTAAAAGGGTAACAACAACCCCTGGAAAATANGGGGGGGGGGGGGGGGGGGGGGGGGGAGAAAGGGAAGGGGAAAAAAAAAGAATATGATCAGGCTGGTGAATAGAACAGACCTACCTACAGACTAGATTTTGGGTGTATTTTGATCATTAGAAGAAACTGTATCCCAAAATTTTAAAGAAAAAAAAAATTATATGTATACAAAAAACTAGGTTAAATACAATAGAATATGATTGTTAAAATGAAAATTAAAAAATATTTTTAAAAAGGAATTGACAAAATGTTGGTTGAAAAAGGAAAGAAGAAAAATTCAAAGAAAATATAGAAAAAGAAAAAAATAAAGAAAATTTTAAAAATTAACTTTGAAAGACTAAAGAATTATAGGGAAAAAGCCACGAATTCTATGTGCTGCACTCCCCTAGCACTGGAGTTGTGCCGTTTTCACTGATCAGTAAACTTGGTCTTGGCTGGATGTTCTTGCTGATCTTCTGGAGAAGGGGCCTCTTACAGTGTTTCTCAAATGTCTTCGCCCAAGGCAGAACTGCACCACACTTGTCAAGGGCCAGGCTAAGTCATGTGTTCTGGTTTGCTCTCAGTAGCTTTTGTTCCCTGAAAGCTTTCCACAAAGCTTTGGAGGACGAGAATGAAAATAGCAGCCTTCCAATCTCCAGCCTCAAGGTCCCACTCCTCAGGGAGCCCTCAGAGTAAAGCAGTCACTCCCTCCTGCCTCCCTGGTCTCCAGCCACACTCCATGCTCACCTGGACTGTGACCAAGCATTTCTATCTCTGACACACGGCCCCATTTGGAGTCTCCAAACCCAGCAGATTCCAGCAGTGCGCTCCTCCTGGCAGAGGAAAGGGAGTCTCCCCGGATCTGCCACTTGTTGGGTTCCTGCTCTAAGAGTAGTGGCCCAACTGTGCCTTGATCATGGTTTATGGCAACCCCGGCTGAGAGCCCACTCCTCGGCTCCGTCTTTGCAGCCTTGGGAGCTCTGCCATACTCAGGCACCCCCAGTCTTTCCGTGACCCCGACGGTCTTGAGACCCCACTGTCCCAGTGAGGGTTCTATCCCCGCGCTTAGCCACTGGAGCAACATCCCTCACCAGAGCAGACGTCTAAAAGCTCTGAGAGCTCCGCTGCTCTATCACCTGCCGGAGTCGGCTGACAGAGGCCCCCTACCCCTATGGTCCATCTTCCCGTATATCGTCTCGGATTCACTTCTCCACACATCCTACCTTCCAGAAAGTGGTCGCTTTTCTGTTCATAGAATTGCTGCTATTCCTTTTTTTCGATCTCCTGTTGAGTTTGTAGATGTTCAGAATGGTTTGATAACTATCTTGCTGAATTCCTGGGACCAGACGAAATTTAGGTCTCCTGCTCCTCCGCCATCTTGCCCCTCTCCCCCAATGTAGATTTCTGTAAAACTCCTAGGGCATCACAGTCTTCAAATGGCAATGAGGTAATTCTTTTTATTGCAGAAGGTCATTGTTTTTCTCTACTCAGACCTATACCCTTATTATTAAATTCTCTGGCTGCAACTACAAGGTAATTTTTTACATTTTTAACACAGCATTTAAGATCTTAAGAACATAGGGGCGCCTGGGTGGCGCAGTCGGTTAAGTGTCCGACTCTTGGTTTCCGCTAAGGTCATGATCTCAGGGTCTTGAGATTGAGCCCTGTGTGGGGCCCACACTGAGCGTGGAGCCTGCTAAAGATTCTCTCTCTCCCTCTTCCTCTGCCCCTCCCCTAAGCTCGAGATCTCTCTAAAATAAATCTTTAAAAAGTGTGTAAAGAATAATCCTCATTTGAGAACCCCCAAGACCCAGACTATGCCCCACGTACTTCTCCTAGGACACACCCCTCTACCTTCTACTAGAGCTCCTCACCAGAAGTAAACACTATACACAACTGGCATTTATCATTACTATGCACGTTTTTAACACCTTTACTGCATGTGTGGGTATCCTTAAAGATATCTTCATCTTCACTAGTATCAGAGAAATAAAAATTTAAATTACAGTGAGACACTATTATACACATAATATAAGTTGGCAAAATTTTAAAGCCTAGCCAAATACTGGATAGGCTATAGAACAAAAGAACTCTGGCAATGACAGTTCTGGGGATCCACCAAATCAATACCACCACTGCATAAAAACAGAGACAGAAGGGACAACCAGGGCCCTATAGACAATACAGGCCTGGAACTGGAGCCCAGCAGAAAGCCTTCTACCTGGAAGGCCTGCCCCTGCTCTCACTTCAGCCCAGCAGGGACAGGCCCACTTGGGAAAGAGCATCAGATAGCCAACATACTGTTCTCAGTAAAGACCTCTGCAGAGCCGGGACACCTGGCTGGCTCAGTCTGCATGCAACACTTGATCTTGGGGTTTTAAGTTTAAGCCCCACATTGGGTGTGGAGGTTACTTAAAAATAAAATCTTACAACAAGAAAAAGATGTCTGCAGAGACAAGTGGCAGAATGAGAGAAATCAGCACAAACTACAAGTAACCAATTGTTCTGTACCTGTCCCAGTCCTCGTCTGCCGCTCTTCTTCTCCAAGATCGCTCTGCACCAGGCTTATCAAACTGATCAAAGTCATCATCTATAAAAGAGAGGTAATGAAAGTCAGTCTTATTAAAACAGACACAGATATTCAAATGCTGACGACCCCTGACTTACAATGGTCTAATTCACGATTTTCAACTTTGCAATACCGCAAAAGCAATAAGCACTCAGTAAAAACCGTATTTCAAATTTTGAATGTGGGTCTTTTTCTCAAGCGAGCAACATGCAGTACAGTTCTTTCTCAGGATGCTGAGCAGGGGGCAGGAACAGCCACAGCTCCCAGTAGGCAAGGGATCATGAGGGTAAACAGCCAATACACCAACAACCATCTGTAGCCCCACAGCCATCCTGTGTGTCACTTTCAGTACAATTTATTCACACCATTCACACCAGTACAATCTATTCGATACGTTACATAACACAGTCAACATTTCATTATAAGATAGGCTTTGTGTTAATGATTTTTCCTTAAAGAGGCCAATCTAAGCTATAATAATTTTCAGCAGGTTAGGTCTATGCATGTTTAAATTATAGTATTTTCAACTTATGGCAGGCTTACCAGGACATAACCCCTTAAGGCAAGGAAGGTCTGCACTGAAACAATTTGTTTCTTTTAAGGATTCCTGATGTAACATTTTAAAATGTGAAAGTTTTGGCTCTCTGCTCCTCCCTATTTGAGAGACGGCCACTTGCTGTGCAGTGCCAGCTGCACCCAAGACACAATGGTGAAGGTCTACATGTTCCAGTATGAGTCCACCCGTGGCAAATTCAATGGTACAATCAAGGCTGAGAACAAGAAACCTGTCATCAGTGGAAAGCCCATCTCCATCTTCCAGGAACAATATCCCATCAACATCAAATGGGGTGATGCTGGTGCCGAGTAGGTTGTAAAGTCCTCTGAGGACACGGAGAAGGCTGGCAATCACCTGAAGAATGGAGCCAAGAGTCTCATCATCTCTACCGCTTTTGCTGAAGCACCCATGTTTGTGATGGTCATGAATCATGACAATTCCCTCAAGACTGTCAGCAATGCCTCCTGCACCACCCAACTGCTTGGCCACTCTGGCCAAGGTTATCCATGACCGTGGACAGCCCCTCTGGGAAGCTATGGCATGATGGCCAAGGGGCTGCCCAGAACATCATCCTTGCTTCTTCTGGCACCACCAAGGCTGTAGCCAAGGTCATCCCTGAGCTAGCTGAATGGGAAGCTCACTGGCATGCCCTTCCACGTCTACCCCCAATGTGTCAGCCATGGATGTGACCCGCCACCTACAGAAAGCTGTCAAATACGGATGACATCAAGAAGGTGGTGAAGCAGGCATTAGAAAGCCCCTCAAGGGCACCCTGGGCTCCACTGAGGACCAGGTTGTCCCCTGCGACTGTACCAGTGACATCCACTCTTCCACCTTCAATGCCAGGGCTGGCACTGCTCTCAATGATCACTATGTCATGCTCCTTTCCTGGAAAAACACTGAATTTGACCACAGCAATTGAGTAGTGGACCTTATGATCTACATAGCCTCCAAGGAGCAAGAGCCCCCTTGGACCACTAGCCCCAGCAGGGGCACAAGAGAGAGGTCCTGTTGGGGAGTCCTTGCCCAACTCATCCCCCAACTCACTGAGAACCTCCTACCCTCTATACGGTTTCCATCCCAGGCCCCCTGAAGCAGGGGAGGGGCTGAGGGGGAACTACCTCATCAGGTACCACTGTCAAGTACACAGTACCCAAATGAGTACATAAAATACGGAAATGCCACATTCAATTCAACTATTATAAATGCTGGGACACCTGGGCAGCTCAGTCAGTTGAGCGTCTGACTCTTGGTTTCACCTCACATCATGATCTCAGTCATCAGATGGAGCCCTGTATGTGGCTCCACCCTGGGCACAGAGCCTGCTTAAGATTCTCACTCTCCCTCTGTCCTCCCCCCCTCCACTTGTGTGCACTTGCACACACGAGCACGCTCTCTCCCTCTCTCTCTCAAAAAAAAGTTAAAAAAATATAAGTACAAAGCTACTGAACACATTAGGCATGAAATATCACTATGCAGCCAAGAACTCAGACCTCTGCACTCCTCATCTTGCCGCTGCTGTGTGGGCCTGGGCTAAGTGCTGGGTGAGTGCCACTGAGAGGCAGGAGCTCCCTTCTTCCATCCAGGCCCCACCTGGAGGAGACACTGCTGGGGCTCAGATAGCTCCTGACCCAATTCATGGAGTTTTGCACCAAGAGAAGGCAAGGAGACTAGAGCTACTCTGCCCCCTCCCCAGCCATCATCCAGGCCCTCAGCTCCCAAAGTGAGGATGTCACTCAGAGACAAGTACACCACTATCCCCACCCACAGCACTAGTGCTAGGACTTGGGGTTTGCCCAAGGGGAAACGCAAGGCTTAGAACAACAGAGCTCCAAAACTCTCTCAGAGGAGCCAACTTCATGGAACATAATGCAAAAAAGTTCTAGCCAAAAGGTACTCTCAGAAACCGTGAGAATTTTGGAGAGAGGTAACTGGAAGGAAAAGTAGGAGTCACTGTAAATAAAGGAAAGTAAGAGTCAATTGTCAAAAGAAAATTCGATCACAAAGATAAAGACTGAACTTCGTTCTGGTTGCCTAGCACATCACAGAGAAATGGGGAGACAGGTGGGAAGGGCCCTCTTAAGTTAAAACAGATCTCAGACACTGACCTCAGACACCATCCAATCAAAGGAGCCCGAATCTGGATCAGTTTACAAAGCAAAATACACCCCAGGATGTTGTTGAAGGTTTGATCAGAGAAAAGGACACCCAGAAAGAACACAGCCAACCTACCACCATCCCAGGGTGACTACATTCCCAAGGCTATGGCCTCTGAGGAGTGATATCAGAAGCTTCACACAGCCCAAAGTAGAGAGGGGGATGGAACAGACTTCACTTAAACAACCTAGCCAGTCACCAACAAGTAAACAAGCAAATAATAATAATAATAAGCCCAGGGGTGGGAGATAGGGAGGCCAGCACCCAGAGCTGACACAAGAAAGTAACAAGACAAACAGAGAAACAGGAAAGCATGACCCACATCCCACTGGGGAGAAAAAGCAGGCAACAGAAACTGCCTATGAGAGGACCAGGTATTAGATTAGTATATTCAAGGAGCTAAATGAAACACGGCTAAAGAACTAAAGGAAGGTATGATAACCCTGTTCCATCAAACAGATGATATGAATAAAATTACAAAGAACCAGAAAGAAATTCTGGAATTGAAAAATAACTGAAATGAAATATTCACTAGAAGGGCTCAACAGATTTAAACTGACAGAAGAATGTGTACCCTAAAAATAGATCAAGAGATTATCCTATCCAAAAAACAAAAACAAAAGAATAAAGAAAAATGGATATAGCTTCAGAGAAATGTGAGACACCATTAAGCACACCAATCCAAATATATGTGTAATAGGAGTAGGAGGAGAAAGGAAAAAAGAGAAAAAATATCTGAAGGAATAGCTGAAAACTTGCCAAATTTATTCATAAATATTAATCTATACATCCAGAAAGCCCAACAAACTTAAGGTAGAAACAACACAAACATCACAGTCAAAATGTTTCAGAGACAAGGAAAGGCCCCTAAGAGCAGCAAGAGAAAAACAATTCATCACTTACAAGGGAACAGCAAGTAAGACTAACAGGTGATTCTCATCAGACACATAGCTGTCAGAGACCTATACAAAATAAAGTGCTCAAAGAATTCTATATCCAGCAAAAGTATCAAAAATTAAGGTGAAATGTATTCACAGATAAACAAAAACAGGAGGAATTTGTTGCTAGCTGACTCCGTGGAGCTGAATGGATTGCATGCTCCAGAAAGACATGTTAAAGTCCTTTCTCGCTATTCCCCCATCACGAATACAACCTCATTCAGAACAGGATCTCTGCACATATAATCATTAAGAAGAGATTATAAATTGGATATCAGACCTAAAAGACAAATAAAGGACCCTCAACCCAATAAGAGAACAGACATTCTTCTCATGTGTTCACAGAAAGTTGTAGAGGATGTATGTTGGGCCATAAAACAATTCTTAATAAACTTAAAAAGGTCAAAATCACACCGAGCAGTCCCTGACTAAAATATAATAAAACTAGAAATCAGTTTAATATAAAGAATACTGGAGAATTCACAAATATGTGGAAATTATACAACACACACTTCATCAATCAACAAGTCAAAGAAGAAATAACTAGGGAAATTAAGAAAGTACCCGGAGACAAAGGAACACAAAACTACAACACACCAAAAAAACCCAAACCAAAACAAAACAAAACACTACAACATACCAAAGTTTATGAGATACAGCAAAAGCAGTACTTGGAGGGAAATTTATGGCTGTAAATGCCTATACTAACAAAGAAAGACGCTGAATCAACAGCCCTCCTCTACATCTTGAGAAACTAGAAAAAGAAAAGCAAATTAAACCAAAAGACAGCAAAAGGAATAACAAAGATTAGAACAGATAAAATTGAAACTTGAAAAACACTTTCAAACTCATTCTATCAGACCAGTATAAAACTAGACAAAGACAAAAAAAATACAAAATTAGACCACTATCTCTCACAAACACATGTGCAGAATTCCTTTTAAAAAATTAGTATACAGAAGTCAGGAACACATTAAAAGGACAATATAGATCATTACCACATAAGTTTATCCCAAGAATGAAAAGTTCATTTAATATTTAAAAATTAATAAATGTTAAAAAGAACAAATACAACATTGTAATATATTAACAAACTACAAACAGAAAATCAAATTATCGTCTCAAAAGATGTAGAACAAGTTATTAGTCAAAACCCAATATCCATTCCTTATAAAACCTCTTACAACAAACTAAGAACAGAGGTAAAGACTGAATGCTTTCAATCTGGGATCAGGAACAAGATTAGGATTGTCACTCCAACCACTTTAGCATTGTACTGGAAGTTCTACCTAGTGCAACCAGACAAGAAAAAGAAATAAAAGGAATCCAGACTGAAAAGGAACAAGTAAAACTGTCTTTAATAATAGCAAACCTGATCAGCTTCTTAGAAAATCATACAGAATCTATTTTCAAAAAGTACTGAAACTAGTAAGTGAACTGAGCAAGGCTGCAAAACCTAAGATCAATACCAAAAAATCAAGAGTTTTTCTACATACAAGTAATGACCAACTGGAAACCAAATTAATAATCAAAACTTTGCAGTAACATAAGAAATATGGAATACTAGGAATAAACTTGATAAAAGATGTGAACTATAAACTATGAAACTATGCCAACAGAAATGCCTAAGTAAATGAAGTGATAATGATGTGAAATGTTGGGAGTTTGGGAGCAAACGGTCAAGAAAGAATTCTTGAGACATCTTCGGTGCAAAAAGCGTGGCTTTATTAAAGCACGGGGACAGGATCCTTCGGCAGAAAGAGCTACACTGGCGTTGTGAGGAGGGGCCAGTTACAGACTTGCAAGTTGGGAGGGGGTTAGGGACAGTGTTAAGTCCCAAAGGAATTTGGAATTTGGAAGCAAAGTTTCGAGGACCTCGAGGGGCTGGCTGTCGTTAGGAAAGGGTCATTGACCACTGTCTAGTAAAACCAGAGTCGGGAGACCCTTCAGATGTGGACCGGTGGCCCAGATGCTTGCAGGACGATTGCTAACATGCATGGGAGGGGCGCAGAGATAAAGGAAGTTTCCAAAGGGATTTTTACAGGATCCTGGAGGTCAGGCTCCTGTCCAGCTAAGGTTTGCCTTTTGCCTCTAGCAAAGTATTAACTTGGAGGCCGTTGACTTCCTGGAGGACGGTCACTCTGCCTGCAAGGACTTGTCAAAGGGCTGCAAGCTGTAAGGAGATTTAATTTTTCTACGTTTCTTTTGCCTTTGTTCTCACATCAAGAGATCCTGTTCATGAGTCAAGACTCATTATTACTGAAATGTCAATTTCTCCCCAAATTGATCTATAGATTCAATGTAATCCCAATTAAAATCCTAGCAACTTTTCTGTAGAAATTAAAGTGACTCTAAAATTCATATTGAAATACAAACGACCTAAAATAACCAAAACAATTCTGAAAAAAAGAGCACGTTAGAAAACATTGTCTGATTTTTAGAATTATTAGACAATTAAGAAAAAAAGATTAGAAAGCTATAATAATGAAAACTGCGGTGTTGGTATAAAAATAGACAAATAGACCAATGAAACTTAAGATCCTGTCCAGGACAGATGGGAACAACTGATATTTTACAAAGGTTCAAAGAAAAGCCTTTTTAAATGGTACTAGAAGAACCGGATCACCATACAGGGGAAAAAAGGGGGTGACGGGGAGAAAGAGAGAGGAAAGAAAGAAAAAAGGGGGGGAAAGGGGAACCTGGATCCATTCCTTATAAAAACACAGAAGAAAATCTTTGTGGTCTCTGGGTTAGGCAAGGACATACCGGTGACAGCAGAAGCACAATCAATAAAAGAACAGAATGACAATCTGGACTTCATCAAAATTTAAAACTTCTACCCTCCAGAAGTCATCATTAAGAAAATGAAGACAAGCCAAACTGAAAGTCTTTGCAAAGTATACATCTATTAATAAAGGACCTGCATGGAGAAAATACTAAAAACTCTCAAACTCAACAATAAAAACCCAACTTTTTCTAAAGGGAAAAAATTTTTTTAAAAAGATTTGATTTATTTATTTATTTTAGAGAGACAGAGAACTGCCAGCAAGAGAAAGAACCGAGGAGAAGGGAGAAAGAGGGGGAAAGAATCTCAAGCTGACTCTTCAAAGAGCCTGGACACAGGGACCCATCCACCCTGAGATCATGACCTAAGCTGAAACCAAGATTCAGAAGCTTAACCAAGTGAACTGCCCAGGCATCCTTAAGGGGAAAAATATTTAAACAGAGACTTGACCAAAAACCACGTACATTATGACAAAGAGCGTATGAAAAGATTCTCAACATTACGCTGTCATTAGGGAAATGTAAATTAAAGCCACAACGACACACCAGGACATATCTAAAAATTGAGGACCTACTATACCAAGTGTTGTCAAGGACGTGGAGCAACTGACCTCATACTCTGCAGACAGGAATGTAAAATGATACAACCACTTAATAAAATAGTTTAGCAGTTTCTTTTTTTTTTTTAAGATTTTATTTATTTGAAAGAGAGGGAGTAAGCGAGAGCACAAACAGGGGAACGGCAGAGAGAGACGGAGAAGCAGAATCCCCCCATGAGCAAGGAGCCCAACACAGGGCTCAATCCCAGGACCCTGGGATGATGACCTGAGCCAAAGGCAGACTCAATCAACTGAGCCACCCAGGTACCCCAGTCTAGAAGTTTCTTAAAAAGTTAAATATACCCCTACTACATGATCCAGCCATTCCACTCCTATGTAATTACCCAAGAGAAAAAGAAATATAAATCCATGCAAAGGCTTATACACAAACGTTCACAGGCACAATACTGGTAAAAGCCCAAAAATGGAAACAATTCAAATGTCCATCCACAGGCAAGATATCAACAAACTGTGGAATATCCACAAACACAATTCTACTCAGCAATAAAGGAGAATTAAATATTGATACACTCAACAACATGGACGGCCTTCAATATAATTATGCTGAGAGAAGCCAGACAAAAAAAAAGAACACACACTCAGATTCCTTTTTATAAAATGGTACTGTTAATCAGTAACAGAGGGCGCCTGGGTGGCTCAGTGGGTTAAAGCCTCTGCCTTCGGCTCAGGTCATGATCTCAGGGTCCTGGGATCAAGGCCCGCATCGGGCTCTCTGCTCAGTGGGGAGCCTGCTTCCTCCTCTCTCTCTGCCTACTTGTAATCTCTCTGTGCCAAATAAATAAATAAAATCTAAAAAAAAAAAAATCAGTAACAATCAGCATTTGCTCAGGGACAGACAGGAGGCAGGAATTAGAAAGGACACAAAGACACTTCTGGCTATGACACATTCATTAGTGACTGGTTGTGGTTTCGTGGATGTATACACATATCCAAACATCAAATTATGTGTTTCAAAGATACTCAATCTCCTGTATGTCAATTACACTTCAATGGAATCAGGTTTTTGGTGTCTTTTGTTTGTTTGTTTGTTTGTTTTTATTTGAAAGAGGTAGAGAGCTCAAGTAAGCAGAGCAGCAGGCAGAGGGAAAGGGAGAAGCAGGCTCTCCATGGAGCAGGGAGCCCGATGCGGGACTCGATCCCAGGACCCCGGGATAGCGACCCGAGCCGAACGCAGCAGCTTAACTGACTGAGCCACCCAGGCGCCCGAATCAATTCTTTAAAAAGATAATTAAGAAACTTTGGTCAAGGATGAAAAACTCAAATGTCTACAGGAAGTATACAGGGGACTATAAATGAGCAAAGCAGACTGGGTGGGAATTACGTCAAGTTAGCAGGACTTCACCTTGTTTACAGACAGGGGCATCACCACATCTAACAGGGAGTGTAGGCCCAGTGAAGGCAGATTTCAACTTTTCAAGAGAAGACAAAAATATGGATTGTTCCTTAGTTTTTAAATGTAAGCAACTAATTCAAGTTTCTGGGGGTGCCTGAGTGGCTCAGTTGTCAGTTAAGCGTGTGCCTTTGGCTCAGGTCATGATCCCAAGGTCCTGGGATCAAGCCCCAAGTCAGGCTCCCCGCTCAGCAGAAGGCTCTGCTTCTCCCTCTCCCTCCCCCTCCCCCTCTCTGCCACTCAGGCTCTCATGCTGTCTCTCATGCTCGCCATCTCAAATAAATAAATAAAAATCTTTTAAAATGAATTAATTAGTTCAAATTTCTGTGGTTAGTTTTCTGTTAGGTTTCTGTGTTAGTTTTCCTTCCTCCCCCAAATTATATACTTCATGAAAACAGAGTATTCCCTAGTTATGACAACATGAACAAAGTTCCAACATTTTATAAGCAAAAAGGTCTGTTCATGGCTTCTTTCACATCAGTTCACAGTGAAGGTATTAATAGTCACAATCACCGTTGGCAGATACTGCAAATACACCCAATTCTGCTGAGGACAGAAAACCCTTATGCCAAGGTAACAATCACTTAGAAACCTTGTTAAAAATTATACAATCCCTGGCCCCATCCTGAATCTGATTCAATGGGCTCTATTTTTCGGGTTTTTTTTAAAAGCTTCCCAGTAACTGTGATGACAGCGAGAGTTGGGAATCCCTGCCCCCAGTCGACCACAATCCATCAGAGAAAATACTCCAGAAGAAAATTTAACTGTCATCTCGCTATATAAGTACTTCCTGCAGTTAAATCCACAAAAGTCACAATCAGACACCTGGATTATGCAAAAATAGTTAAATACTTCTCCAAAGGAGAGACCCCCATAAAATGTCCAAGAAAACTGGCTACGAAATCACTCCAAAATACGATTAGTGAAAGTTAAGCAGAAACTATGAACAGAACCGAGGTCATGAAATCTGTATCCTTCATTCAACAATTACTTGAGCACCTAATGTATGCCTGGCATTGTTCTAAATACCTGACATACAGGGGTGTACAGGATAAAAATTTCCACCACGTGTAGGTTACAGTCTAACAGGTAGAGACAAACCAAAACCCCACAAACATATATGGAAAACAAGGAGGAAGGGAGTGGGAGATGCTAACCAGGTTGACTTCAATTTTAAAGAGAATGGTCAGTGTAAAATGCATTTAAAATGTACACAGAAGCATTGCCAATACAATTAATGATATTGTAATAGCACTGTATGGTGACAGATGGGAGCTAAACTTGAGAGCACAGCATAAGGTTTACAGATATAGGTACAGAGCTGTCAAATCACTATGTTATAACCTTGAAACGTAACATTTTATAGACTATACTCAAATTTTTTAAATTTAAAAACAAGATGTACATGGGTTATATCTTTCAATATTTACTGTATCAGAAATTAAAACCAAGACATTTTAAAAATATTTTATTCACAAGTTGATGTAAAAGAAACAATAAACCCATTACATGTTAATGTAACATATTCTTAATAAAAACTGTATTTGAAAAAAGAAAAGATTTTTGTTTTGCAAAACTCTTTAATGTCTCTTTGTAGCTTGATTTTTACATCTGCTTCTGCATTCAACCTCTTGCAATATTGTTCTGAGTGAAGTACATGAAAAAAATCCAACTCCAAATATATGTGAAGTTGTAAAAGAGCATTAAGTATTTTCAGATAATTTCAGATATTCTTGATATTATACCAATACTCGACAAGCAGTAGTTTCTCAAAGGCTATTTGCAATGCAGAATCTGAAGCCTTATCAATGAACATTTCATACTCTCACCTGTTAAAATGCACTGGTATGCCTTGCGTTGTGAATATATCTTTTAACACGAGTGATTGTGTAACATCTTGAAAATACTGGTTCACTGAGTTATGCTGTTCTTTCAAATGTGTACAACTTTCTTATTCAGTATCAAAAATTAATTTGTTTAATGCACCACCAATCTCTTCAATAAAGTCTTTAAAATATTGGGACGTTTGCAAGTTCACCATAGCAAATATTCTCCAGAGCAAAATTTCTCCAAAATTCTAATTTTTGCTCGAAAGCTTGGATCTTCTCACTGGCAATGAATACTGCCAGCTGTTTCCTTGAATAGACAGGCTCACTTCATTTGCAAGAAATTATCTGCCAAATACTACAGTCTGAATAATCCTAGTTTTGTCAGTTGTCTTTTCAAGTAAAACTGGTGTTCTATGAAAAAAAACAACAAATAGCATACTCAGCTCTCAACTCAATCAGAAAAGTACTTTCCCTAAGAACACCATATGCAAGCTTCCCATTTTGTCACAAACCTTTTTTTTTTTAAAGAGGGAGGGAGGGGGGGAGGAGCAGAGGAAGGCGGGGAGAGACAATCTTAAGCAGGCTCCGAGCCCAGCCCAAGAAGCGGGGCTTGATCTCACAACCCCAAAATCATGACCTGAGCTGAAATAAAGAGTTGGACGCTTAACCAACTGAGCCACCCAGGTGCCCCAAACAATACTGTTTTTTAAATGTACTTCAGGGTCAAGATTTAATAAAAGTAATAACTTTGCTGCTTCATCAAGGATCTTCCTAAACTGTTGTTTTTTCTGTGTGACCTGACTTCTAACAGTTTGTGGCCACTGCCTTCATTCATGCTAAGGCAACAAACTGACTCACCATTGCTTTTGCAACATCAGTGCAAATGCAAGCACAGTAAAAAAGGCACATCAGGTCTTAGCACTCTTAGAAAAATAGCCCTCACAGTTACCCTTGGAGGACTCTTGGGGAATAGTCTTGGGGGACTCTTCAGAAAGACTTTGAAAGCTGCTGTCGTCCAATTAGCGAGCATAGATAGTATGAACAAGGATGCTCACCAAGGAATGTTTTATCAACAGGAGAAAAGGGGAAATCAAGCAAATACCCAACAAAAGACAACAAAGCAGAGAGGTAAAATTAAAATACAGTCTTGCAATTATATACTAGGCAGCAATAATAACTATCACTAGTATTGCTGTATTTCAGACATGGAAAAATGTCCACAGTAACGTAACATGGGGGGAAAATATCCCCCAATACCATGCAGTATAATGCGCCACTTTATATGTAAAATGTATGTGTGTATGTGTGCCAGGAAGGATATAAGCAAAGCTGCTAATGGCAGTTATCCTTCTGTACGGAATTAGTTATAGACTGTCTCCTGTATTTTTCCTTATATTTTTACAGACCTATTTTCTTTCTTAGAATAACAACTTGTCCTTACTAAAGTAATATACGATTATAAAAATTTCTTGCAATACCTAAAAGGTACAAAGATGATACTGAAATCACCCCAAATTTCTCTGATGAGAAATAACAGGACACCTGGGTGGGTCACTTGGGTAAGCATTCGACTTCTGATTTCTGCTCAGGTCATGATCTCAGGGTCAGATTAAATGCCACATCAGGCTCTGCAGTGGGCACAGATTCTCTCTCTCCCTCTCCCCCATCCTTGGCTAGAGCTATCTCTGAAAAGACAAGACAAGAAAAGACAAGCAAGAGAAAATAACAATCGTAACATCAAATGAACATCATTCTAAATGTTTATCTATGCACACATTTGAACATATAGTGCGCAAACTTTAAACAGGACTGTACAATGTTTTTAATGAAGTATGAAGTTTCATACTATTTAAATTTATCAGCAGAAAAAGCCACTGAAGGGGTGCCTGGGTGGCTCAGTGGGTTAAGCATACAACTCCTGATCTCAGCTCAGGCCTTGATCTCGGAGTCAGGAGTTCAAGCCCTACTCTGCATGCTGGGCATGCAGCCTACTTAAGCATCTATCTTAAAAGGAAAAAAAAAAAAAACCCACCGAAGTAAAATCAACGGAATGACTGAAATTCAAGTAAAACTTCATTCAGCCCAGGAGGTATTTTGAGGTTAATTTCCAGCCCTCCGCACCCCCCAAAAAATACATACAGAATGATAGGGGCTTGGGAAAGTGAAGTTTGGTTTCACAGTAACAGAGAGGAAGGCTGAGCAATGACTAGATTTTTGTCAAGCAGGTGGGCATACAGGGAAGACAGCAGAGAGGGTGAAAAGTGCTGTGTAAGCCCAGAAGGCTGTGAATAGTTCGGCAGGTCTGAAACAGCCATTCACGGAGAGAAGCAACAGGAAAAATAAATGCTGAAAAGGTAGATGTGGGGCATTACCGCAGTATCAATGTAAGAAATCTACAGTTAATATGCAACATGACTGCAGTTTGGAAAAATTATCTAGCAGCAAAAAGCAGCAATGACTGAACAGATAACAGATTAACAATGGTCTGAACAACAAAGAACTATAAACCCAATAAATAAATGAATAATCAATCAATCAATCCTGGCTAGCATCACAGTAAATGGGCAGGAAAATAAGACAATCGATAAATCAGAATCTTTTTTTTTTTAAGATTTATTTATTTATTTCAGAGAGGCAGAGAGAGAAGTGTGAGCAGAGGGAGGGGCAGAGGCAGAGAGAGAAACTCAAGCAGACTCCCCACTGAGCATGGAACCCAGCTCTGGGCTCAATCCCAAAACCCTGAGACCATGACCTGAGCCGAAATCAAGTGGCCCAGAATCTGTCCATTTAGAAACTCCAAGTCACGTCAACTAAATGACAAGGACAAAAGAGAAGTCAAAGAAAACATCAGTTTTTTGAATCCGGAATATTAGCGGTATGTTAATTGACTGATAAATGTGCTGGTTTATTTTGGGGTTGGGCATGGGTAGAAGGTAATGAGTATGGTTTTTAAAATGTCGCATCGGGCGCCTGGGTGGCTCAGTGGGTTAAAGCCTCTGCTTTCGGTTCAGGTCATGATCTCAGGGTCCTGGGATTGGGGCCCGCATCAGGCTCTCCGCTCAGCAGAAAGCCTGCTTTCCCCTCTCTCTCCCTCTGCCTGCCTCTCTGCCTACTTGTGATCTCTATCTCTGTGTCAAATAAACAAAATCTTAAAAAAATAAAATAAAATAAAATAAAATAAAACGTCACGTCAATCTTATTACACACCAGTCATCCTTTGTTAATACTAAAAGCAAGTCTGACCTGCTGACTGCACAGGACTAAATAGTATCTGATTTTCAGACACTGTGCAGATGTTGGACAATTCCATTCCATCCTGACCCTCATAATTCGGAGTTAGGTTAAGGCCTCCGTCTCAGGAGACTGCCCCACTTCAGACGGTCAGCTGCGAACAGGGTGCCCCGGCTACCCACACTTCTACTGGCCAACTACAAATTCAGGGGTTCCCACAATCACCCTTCCGCCAGTCTTCATAATTCAATTGAACAACTTACAGAATCCAGGAAAACATTATATTATGACAGTTTATTATAAAGGGTAAAAATGAAGAGCCAGATAGGACGAAGCTAGTAAGGGTCCAAGTGCAAAAGCCTCTGTCCCCATGGCGAGAGTATGCCACCTTCCCAACACAGTGATGTGGGAAGCTATCCCAAATCCCTTGGCTGGGGGATTTTTATGGTCACATTAGATAAGCATGACTGTTAAGCCACTGACCAAACATGACAGAACTTGATCTCCAGCCCATCTCCTACATCCCAGGAAATGAGGCTGAGGCTGAAAATTCTAACCCGTTAAACATGTGGTTGGTTTTTCAGGCAACTGGACCACACCCTGAAGCTATCTAGATCTGGCACCACCCCCCACCCCCGCAACAGTGAGTCATTCATTAGCATACAAAAAACAATAAACTCAAACGGTTTTAAGAGCCATTTGCTGTACCAGGAACCTGTTCACCAGAACCTCACAACATAACCTTATTTAGAAACAGGATCATTACAGATATAATTGTTAAGATCACACTGGATTAGGATGGGCCCTAAACCCAAGGACTGCTGTGTCAATTCCACTTCCAGGCATACGCACAAGAGAACTAAAAACACAGGTCTGAAGAGGTTATCTGTATGCCCGTGTTCACAGCAGCATCATTCACAATAACCAAAAGGTGGGCGCAACCCAAGTGTCCATCAGTGCATAAATGGATAAATAAAATGTGGTCTAGCCATACAATGGGGTATTATTTAGTCTTGGAAATTCTGACACCTGCTACAACATGCATGAACCCTGACAACATCATGCTATGGGAAATAAGCCATTCGCATAAAGACAAATGGCAGATGACGGCTCTTATTCAAAGTCCCAAGAGCAGTAGAAATCATAAAGACAGAAAGTAGACTGGTGGGTGCCAGGGGAAGGGGAATGGGGAGTTAGTGTTTTATGGGAGCAGAAGGAGTAAGAAGGTGGAATACAGATGAAATCCGACTGGCCATGACTGCGTATTGCTGTAATTAGAGGATAGTACATAAAGGAACTATGTCATTTTTAAGCTGAAATTTTTCCCACAACAGGTCTTCTTTTAAAATAAGAGATATTTTAAAGTAAACTATGAATAATTTCCTATTTCTGACAAAGACTTAAAACATGTGACTGTGTACTGTTGATGAGAGTGTGGGAACATAGGCATTCTCTCTGACTAGTGGTTGCAGTGCAAAATGGCACAAATCCTACACAAAATTACTTTTGACAATAACTGGCAAAAATTTACATGCCTTTATCTCTTTTTCCTCACTCCAACAAGTCGAAACCAAAGACACACTGGAAAAAATACAAAATGACATAGGCACAGACTAACCATCGTGGCATAAAATAAATACTATGTATTGGTTACAAATACATATACCTAGATGTATTTCTTAATTTAACATCTTGACATTGATACATAACAGAAATATGTATTGGAAATACACTAAAATTCCTGACGGTGTGCAACTCTGGAGAAGAGTTATATGACCGCACAAAGCATAATGGGGACCTTATCTGTAATACTGTCCTTCATTTAAAAAACAAACCTGATGCAAATGTGACCAAATGTTAAATGCTAATTCCAGCTGTGAGGTTAATAGGGTTGTCATGCTATTCCTTACAGTTTATTTTATTGAATGACTTCTCCCCGCACACAGGTCAAAGGAAGTGAGAGGGACCCAGACAGTATTGCTTTATGCAGGTTAGATACCTTCTCAAGAAGCTTCGGCCACAATATACGAATATAGAACAGATGTTTGAAGGGGACCATTTACGATAAAGCAAAAGTATTTTTTTTTAAATGCAGGAGAAAGCTCATCATGTGTAGATGTCTGTGTGTGAGGGTGAAGCAAAGGAGGGAAAATGACTGGCCGTGAAGTCCCAAAGGGAAAACTGCTGGGAATCCCAACCCAGGTGTCAATTCATACAAGCTTGGGAGGAAAAAGTTTGTGACTGAAAAGCCTTTTTCTGAAGAAAGCAATCTCATCTCCTGACACCAAAGAAATTAAAAAAAAAAAAAAAGTTTAAATAATGCAGTGAGATACAGCTACAGCTACAGCAACAGTGGGAGCAGAAAACAACTAGAATTCCCACAAGGAAGTAAGGAGGACTCTCAAAGTGGGTGAACCTGTGCTTGGACAAAGACCGCACCTAGTGAGGCAGAAAGCGAGAGCGTATTTCCACCACGCCCCGCCCCCCGGCATATGGAATATAAAAATGGAGATGGAAAAAACCATGACTTGAAATCCTAGGAAATAAACTAAGACAAGAACTCTTGGCCTGTTTTTATTATTCCTACATTTCCTACAGTAACTTCCCTTCTGCTCACTTTCAGAACACGGACAAACCCTTTTTGTAAAGTTGCAGTTCGTATCTGTCACACTGAGCAGAACCAAGAGAACAAAAGGTGCCCACATAGTCCAGCTGAAGCAAGGACAATGCAACCCCGAAGACCAAAGGGAAGATCAGCCTGGCAGCACAGGCATGGTCAATGCCCCCTAGTGCGGACTCTCCCTGGAAGGCCAAACATGGTGCTAGGCGTTCATCCTATTTCCATAATGGAGCACTTTTCCTTAGAGCAAGATTATAGGTATCTACTAGAATTTTTACGCCTTTCAATTACATAGGAGCCAGATGTCTATAACTAACCCAACTCTCTTACTTAGCATTCTCACTATTTCCTCTTTCCAGGAACCTGAAACTTGGATTAGAAACAATATAGAACATTAGCTTGAATAGGATTCTAGTCAACTGCCTAGCCAAGGGCCAGCAAATTTCAGTCCACAGGCCAAGTAGGGTCTGCCACCCATTTCTGTCCGAATCTGGCTACTACCTGTTTATGTAAGTAAACTTTCACTGGAACACTGTATGCCAATTCAATAACATATCGTTCATAGCTGCTTTCAACCTACAAGGGCAAAAGAGTGATTGCAACAGAAACCACGTGATCTGGAAAGCCTAAAATGTTTACTATTTGGCTCTGTACACATCAAGTTTGCCAATCTTTGCTCTAGTCCAAAGGTTTTCAACCTTCTTCTTTTTGCCTCAACAACATTCGCATGTATGATATGCTCAAATTCTTAATCACTAACAGTCAAAATTCCGTTATAGGCAAATAAATCTAAACCCTTTATTTAAACCGTAACTAGAAAAAGCAATCAGGGTAATATTCAAGACCTTTGAAAGTGAGCATATTAGCCCTACAGAGTAAAACTACCAAACTGGGGCCCCTCCACCATGTTGTTTAGAAAACAATTTGTAGTCACTGTCTTAACAACCTCTCACCTGGGCGCCCGGGAGGCTCAGTGTCTTAAGCTTTGGACTCCATCTTGGCTGTGATCTCGGGGGGGGGGGGGGGGGGTGTCAGGCCTCACATCGGGCTCATGAGCTGGGCATGAGGCCTGCTTGAGGTCTTCTCTCTCTCTCCCTTTCCCTCTGCCCCACGCCCAAAATAATAATAAATAAATAATTTCTCACATACATGGGCCCCTGGACAGGTTCTCCCTAAAATGAACTTTGTATTTTGTTTATGAAGTGTAGTGCACATTGACCATTTGCCTGCCTTACAACTGAATTTCCCCTTCCTGTGTCTGGATATCAATCACAGTAAGAGTCTTAATAGAAGACAGGGCTCTGCCTGCCAATATGGAAACTGTAAAAGGCAGATCCTTGATTCTCTATCATCCTGGGTAGCCTGGAAGAGGACAAGTAGTCTGAGCTCAGCCAACCTGGATGTTCCTATCATGACTTAGAATCAGAGGAAATGATACCCCATTTCTTTTTCTAAGAATCTAAACCCTCTTTTTTAAAAAGTGAAACCTTCAAAAAAGGAATAGAGAGAAAAAGTAAAACCTTCTAAACTGGTGAAGATCAGCTGCTAAACAGGTGAAACTTAGGGGAAGAAACATCAAAGAAAAGGAGAAAGTCCACCCACCAATCCCTCTTTTGCCTTCCAAAGACGTAAGTAACAGTTGTGCTGACTGTGGTCACCATACTCGCCGCAAGGTGCAGAGAAAATGCAGGAATACGCTTCCCAGAGCCTTTCTTTGTGGGGTTCTGACTTAGATGGCGAGGCAAGGTACTCGCAGGAGGTTTGAGTCCCAATTATCATTATAGTTACTCTCAGGTGACAGAGGCAGGACACACACACACAGAGGACAGGAGGCCATCAGGGAGGTGGGAGGGAGCTCGGGAAAACCATGTTTCTGCCCCTGGCCTTGCAGGAGCTAGGAGTCGATGGTGACTTCCTGAGAATCGACAGGGTCAAAAGTCAACACCTGCAGTGCTGCAGACCAAGAAGGCCCATGAGCTTCCCCAAGTCTTCAGGGTCACAGGACTTCCAAGCAAACTCCTGACAACCAGGCTGAGATTATCAGAGAAAGTTTTCCTGACCGTTGTACCTCCACCTTTCTAAGGATTGTGTAAGTCACTAATTCCTGTATTAAAACAGCTTCATAGTTGAAATACATAGCATGGCTTCTGTTCTGACTGAAACACAGACCAATAAAACTCAAATAATTCCAGCACTACTGAAGAACTTAACAGAGGCTTCGTTTTACTTCAACAAGCTATCATTTTTACATGGGTTTTCTCCTTTAATGAAACCACAAGTCTTCCTTTCACAGATGTGAAAACCAAGACTAACCAGTTAGTAAACAACAAAACCAGACTTAAACCCGGGTCTACCAAACACCAAGTACAGCACTCTTACATTTACTTAGGAAGCAACTGTAGTAACATACCCTCTGATTTCCTATACAAAATATTATGGGGCAACTACAATTTCGTTGATGTTTAGGTAGGAAGATCACTTACTCATGGCACCTACTAAATCACGCGGGCAGAATCAGTAAATAGAGGCTGCACTCTGATGGTGTACAAGCCACATACTCTCTTTGAATTACATTGTCTTTTCTTAATTGACTAAGTTGTTAGCATTTTTTAAATGGTATTATATATAAATATTAGAGTTCCATCTTCTTTCAAAAAAGAGGAGAAAATATCAAAAGATCAAGAACAGCGGACACAGTAAGCCATAGCTGAAACAGCTAAAGATAAATAGCATTTGGCCAAAGAGGAACAAAATTCCTCTGACTGCAGGAGCGGTAGCCCAGGAGCATCCCTGGAGCACAGCACCAGCAGCAGCTGCGGGCCTGCCCAAGGCCCCAGAGCAGCCCTGAGTAATGCACTTCTCCAGCCTTGGTCAGTTACATATTCTTTTACTTCCCTCTAGGAACTACCAAAGTGCCTATCTTCCCAAAAGCATCTTAACAAACTGTCTCATTATTCTTATACATAACTGAAGCATCAGAAACCAGTAAGAGTTTCAGGTGTGATCAGAGGAAATGAAAGGGAGAAAAATACAAGAAAATCTCCCAGAACTGAAGATGAACATTTCCACACTAAAGTGTCCATCAAATGCAAAGCACAATAAAAAGACCTATGCTAATGAAATTTTAGAACACTGAGGAGGAAGTGTTAAAATCCTCCAGGGAGAGGAAAAGGTCCCATACAAAGGAATCAGAATGCCATCACACTCTTCAACAGCAGAACTGGAAGCCAGAAAATAACACAGCACCACCACCAAAAGTCTAAGGAAAATGAATTCAAGTCTAGAATTCTAGGCCCAAACGAATCATCAATCAAGTATAAGAATAAAGAATTTGTTCACACACACGAGCCTCAAATATTTACCTTTAACACACTAGAAATGGTAGCGTTGAACCCTGCATTAATTCAAAAACATAAACATAAAAATTATTTTTTCAGAAAAATTTATCAAAACTGATCACTAAGTCAGAAGAGTATGCAACTCTTGATCACAGGGTCATGAGTTCAAGTCCCATTTTGGGTATAGAGATTAAACAAATAAATAAACTTAAAAAAAAAAAAGACACAGATTTCTAAAAAAACTAAACAGACCAATAATGGTAGAAGACACTGAAAAATAAAGAGCTACCAAACCCAATGGCTTTGCAGACAAAGGTTCTTCCAACTTAAATTTAATACAGAGATTTTTTTTACACTGTCCCAGAAAACTTCACAACTCATTCTAGGAAGCCAGCATTTCATTAAAAAACAAACAAACAAACAAACAAACAAAAAACGGGATAGCACACATGCACACACAAATACAAGGGAAAAAAAACTATAATCTGACCTTACGATTATCACAGATAAATCCTAAAGTGAAATCCAACAATATATTAAAAAGAACAAAGCATGCAAAAGGTTTTGAGACCAAGAATGCAAGGTTGGTTCAGCACTAGAAATCTATCACTATAATACATTAAGAGATTAAAGAAGGGGTCCCCTAGATCACCTCAATAAATGCAGAAAAAGCATTTGATAAAATCAAAAACCCAATCAAAAAACAATATCCCTTGCTAAAAAACAGTATCAGAAACCTACAGTAGGGCGCCTGGGTGGCTCAGTGGGTTAAAGCCTCTGTTTTCGGCTCAGGTCATGATATCAGCGTCCTGGGATCGAGGCCCCCATCGGGCTCTCTGCTCGGCAGGGAGCCTGCTTCCTCCTCTCCCTGTCTCTCTGCCTGCCTCTCTGCCTACTTGTGATATCTCTCTCTGTGTCAAATAAATAAAATCTTAAAAAAAAAAAAAAAGAAACCTACAGTAAACACCATATTTAATGGCAAAACATTAAAAGAACACTCATTAAAACTCAGACAAGGGCGCCTGGGTGGCTCAGTGGGTTAAAGCCGCTGCCTTCGGCTCAGGTCGTGATCCCAGGGTCCTGG
>LNAC01000193.1:1752841-1778823 GCA_002007465.1 Ailurus styani
GTCCTCGGGCGTTTGCGCTTAGAGCGGCGAGGAAGGCCCGAGAACGAGGTGCTAGCGAGTGACGTCAGGGAAGGGACCCGGGGCTTGCGGAGCCTCGTGTGCTGGTTGGCAGTTGGGGTGTGGGGGCTGTGGATGCAGTGGGGTCTCGGAGCAGCCTCGAGCTGCAGACCTGCGCCGCGTGACAGCGAGGGTCGGGGCTTCCAGGGGAAGGAAAGCAAGGGCCGTCGGGGTAGGAAGAGGGAGCCCACAAGAGACTCACAGGTGTCAGAGGACGTCCCGGGGACCGAGAACTGCCCGCAGAGCGTATCGGAGGAGGAAGGTGCGCGGGAAGCAGTGAGCTGCAAAGGGGAGCAAGGGCCAGATGCATCCAGGACTTTGGGGCATTTTCCTGAGGCCGTGGGGCGTTTGAGAAGGCTCTAGCAACAGACGTTACGTGACAGAATTTATGTTTAAGGAAGAGGTTCTGGCTGCAGGCGAGCGGATGGGCAGCGTGGAGAGGTAAGACTCCCTTAGGAAACGGCCCCCGCAGTCCAGGCAGCAGGTGGCTTCCTGCACCGGAAGATGGACATGTGACAAAACCTTAGTGGTAGACTACGTGAACTGTAAAATTCTTAGAACTTTCACATACGTTTGAAGTTTTTCATAATAAAATGTTTGACCAAATAAGATTTCCTGGATTCATAATTAATATAAGTAGTTCTCATCTAAAAGATTAAAACTAAAGAATAACTTTATTTTTTAAAGATTTTATTTATTTATTTGACAGAGAGAGAGATCACAAGGAGGCAGAGAGGCAGGCAGAGAGAGAGGAGGAAGCAGGCTCCCTGCTGAGCGGAGAGCCCGATGCGGGGCTCGATCCCAGGACCCTGAGATCATGACCTGAGCCGAAGGCAGAGGCTTTAACCCACCGAGCCACCCAGATGCCCCTAAAGAATCATTTTAAAAGTTATTTTGATTCAGCTCCATCTAATCACTGCAAAAAATAATAATGATAAGCTTGGTAAGCAACCTGGAATAACTAAAGTCTCCATCAGAAAGCACATCAGCATATCCGAATTTCAAATGGCTTGAACCTCTAATCACCTTGCATTATTTTTTGAACTGTGGAGGATGGAATTCCTAACTCAAAAGATGGTTTTTTCAAGATGGTTTCACTGGTGATCTAATGCTTCACACGTGCACACGCGCGCGCGCGCGCACACACACACACACACACACACACACACATATCCTGGTGATCTTGAGAAGGATTATTCAAAAACCAAATCCCAAAGATGAAACAATCTCATAGATACTTTGCAGCCAGGTTGTAATTGAGGAAAGACCTCTCTCCCCGTTATGAATGACCTAAAGATGAATTTCTTTAAGACAAGAATCTCTACACTTTTTCATCAGACCCCCACTGGAAAAACTTGAGCATGGACATGAAATAGTTGAAGATACCGATAAATTACACTTTTTCATCAGACCCCCACTGGAAAAACTTGAGCATGGACATGAAATAGTTGAAGATACCGATAAATTACTGTGAGTAAAGGTATAACAAGCCCTTTTTCTTCTCAACAGACCGATTTCACTTTGGGTTGACTTTTTAGCTTGTCCTAGAAACCTAATGAAGTCAGAATGTCAGCTGTGTATAAAACATCATTGCTCATGTTAAAGATGTGCTCTGGCCAGTACACTGCTTCTGGCAGGAGAAAACCGAATGATACTTAAACAACTGTTAGGAAGCCAGACCTTTAGGCTCTGTTCTAACTGAGTTTGGGGATCTAAAAGATAAACTCAGGTAACTATTATGAGATATATCAGTTCCCACGGTCAAAGGCTTTTAAGCCAGGCCACTCCTACTCCTCCGGTGGGAGGACGGGATGTCAGCACACCAGCTCTGTGAGGGTGCTTCCACACACGTGGGATCAGAACCAGGTGTGAGAGGTGTGAGAGGTGCTGGAGGTGTCTGTGTGCGTGGCAGAGCTGCAGAGAGACAGCCTGCTGCCCGGAAGCAGGAAAACGTAATGACTGCTCCTGGACGATATGCAAAAATGAATGGGGTCTGAGGACAGGAGGAAAGGAAGGTAATGAAGTGACCTTTCTTATTTCGATGTCTGTACATGATAGGTAGGAAGAAAGTCCTTGTTGGAAATTCATACTAAGGTACTTGAGGGTCACGTAGTATCAACTCAGGAACTTGTTGTCAAATGGTTCAGAGAAAAGGGTTTGAATTTACTCTATGTTGAACCCCTCTATAAGTTTTTTATTGCTTTGAAACAAAAAAAATTATTAAAAACAGGAAAGGACCAAAGAGAACATTGTTTAAAAATGTAATTGTCAAATTGTGGTGATGGTGATGGTATCATACGTGTAATATGAGTTTGGACGTCCAAACTCATCCAATCATGTACATCGAGTATGTACACGTTTTTGTGTATCCATCATACCTCCATAGAACTATGACAAAATTAACCATTGAGGTAAAATCCCAACAGAAAAGTTAAAGAGATCAGACCCAGTTGAGGGAATTTTAGACTTGGGGTCAGGCAGGGAGGGATTGCCCAGAATGGACCGCAAAGAGGAAAGGTGTGGAACAGCATGACTGAGGCGTTTTGCAACTGGGAGGGCAGAACGAGAGTGTCAGAAAGGAGGTCCACGGAAGAAAACAAAGACCATGGAAGAGAGGCAGTATTTGTGAAGATGACTCCTGAGAATTTTCGAGAACTGATGAAAGACATCAGTCCACAAATACAGGAAGCATGATGAGAATCAAGTAAGAAAAGTTAAGAGAAATCTACAACTAGATGCATGTGATGCAACAAAAAAATGTGTCCAAAAAAGAGAAGACCTTAGAAGCAATGAGAGAGAACCTGCTACATCTGGTCATGCCAGAGCCACTGGGGCAGGCTCCCTGCACATGAAATGTGAAAGCTGGACAGATGTGAAATGCACTGTTTTCTGGCATTGGACAGCACGCAGCACTGGACCGTGGTCACTGAGACCTAGGAAACCACCACAGCGGGCCTCACCATCCAGCTTTCTGCCAGGAACACTTTCTGGACCTTGGGGGAGGAGGGGAAACTCAAGTAAAACACAGCGGTCATGATGACTTGAGAGATCAGAGTTTCAAGGGGCTGATGGGAGGGCATTTGTGGGGCTCAGTGCTGGAGGTGATGGAGCTATGTCGAGAAGGAGCTCCAGAAATCTGCACGGGCTCACCTCGAATGTGTTGCCGCAGGTGAAACCCCAAGAGGATGGGAAAAGTACATGAAGAGTCAGCTGCAAATGGAACAATTCCCGGAGCTCACACCACGACCCCATGACCCCTGCGGGGCACTGTTCAGGGCTCCTGAGTTATGTGTGTCCCTCTTGAGGTGTGCTGCTCCTCATGTCGCTAGGCCAGAATTTCTCAAAGTGCCATCCAGTTTAGAACTTCACTTTAAAATCACTTTTGAGGGGCATCTCGATGGCTCAGTGGGCTGAGCATCTGGGTTCAGCTCAGGTCATGATCCTGGGGTCCTGGGATCGAATCCCTGCTGAGCAGGGAGCCTGCTTCTCCCTCACCCCCTGCTGCTCCCCCTGCTTATGCTCTATCACAAGCTCTCTGTCAAATAAGTGGATAAAAATATTTAAAATAAATGTAATAAAATCACATTTGGGTCCTTGTTAAAAGGCAGATTCCTAGGTTTCGTGCCAGTATTATCAAAGCGTAATTGCTGGAAGTTGGGTCAGGAAATCACTTCCCAGGTACCTTGTATGCTCGCCAATGTATAAAACCACCTCCATAGGTGTTTCAAGTTGGGAAATGTTAGGTTAACCGACTTAGCTTTCTTTCACTGCTCCTCTTGTGGAACTCTATAGTGAGTTCAAATTTTACAGGGGAGGAGTTATGTGCTTCCTTGATTTTAAAATTTCAAGCTCAGATCTAGGAGGATGATGTCTTTAGGCAACTTTCCGCTCTGTGGCAACCTCAGGGTGGTGTCAGTGCTAATGGTGTATGTGCCGTCGAGGAAGGTGAGGGAAGGAGGCTCGTCAGGCACAGATGTCTAGACTTGCGTCTGTGTGGTCGGGTGTGTGCCTGGCCTGCTGTGGTCCCAGGGAGAAGGTGTACCACTGAGTCCCCAAGAGACTACCGTAGAACACAGACTGCTTCGGGCCAAGACAGAAAAGCTGATGAAGCCACACTTTTTATTTAAACAGCCCTGTTTCCCCAGGGAGTTCAGAATCCTCATTTATTCCCACATACCCCCTATGGTAAGGCAGTGAAGTAGCCTCAGCTTACCGGTGAGAAAGCTAGCTGGCCCAGATCACATGGTGCTGTCCCCTCTGTGAGAGCCACCCTGTCCACCCTCCTGGGTGCCCTGTGGTATCAGCGGCGTAGGGCCCTGCCTCTCCCAAAACCTCAGCACAATAGGACAAACCCGTCTTCCCCCTACGTGCACCTGCACATGCAGCCAGCCCACCCCCACCCCCCGCACTTTGACCTAAACCCTCACAAACTCAGGTATCTGCAGTGTGATCCTTTTGAGGGATTCATTACTGTGACTTCCATGTTCACCCTGTTCTTCTCAGTTACTACTTTCTGTAATCGTTCTTTTTATGGCACTTCTTTTCTTAGCCTGTTAGAACATTTACTTTATAAAGATATTAGAAGGATGTCGTCCTAAGGCACATTAAGAATAAAATATCCTCTATGAATTGGATGATTTTAGATGTAAAGAAGTTAAATAATGCATTTAGTACTGACAAGTGGAATAACCAGCAAGACGTCAAAGACACACCTGAACAATCTCCTGTGAAATAGTGTGCAAACCCAAGGTCCCGAGCCTCATCGCTTGCTTGAATTTCAGTGGCATCAAAGTATTAGCATAAGATGGTCACCGATAAATTGATAACAGAGCAATGGTAAGTCTGATTCTCATTTCTGACTTAAGAGCAGAGCTCCCCATCAGAGACAGCCCCACATCTTGAGCACAAGCATGTAAAGGAATCTGCCAACACCCCAGGGTGTTTCTTTTGCTAACAGTGATTTATCATGTGACACATGAGGTCCTGGTGTTACTCTGGTAAGGTACTGTCTGCAATTGTGTTTCAGAAATATATTAACCTAGTCCAGTCAAGAAATGGGCAGAAGACACGAACAGGCACTTCTCCAAAGAAGACATCCAAATGGCCAACAGACACATGAAAAAATGCTCCATGTCACTTGGCATCAGGGACATACAAATCGAAACCACAGTGAGATACCACCTCACACCAGTCAGAACGGCTAAAATTAACAAGTCAGGAAACGACAGATGTTGGCAAGGATACGGAGAAAGGGGAACCCTCCTACACTGTTGGTGGGAATGCAAGCTGGTGCAGCCACTCTGGAACAGTATGGAGGCTCCTCAAAAAGTTGGAAATAGAGCTACCCTAGGACCCAGCAATCTAACTACTGGGTATTTACCCAAAGGATACAAATGCAGTGATTCAAAAGGCAGGTGCACTTCAACGTTTATAGCAGCAATGTCCACAATAGCCCAGATATGGAAAGAGCCCAGATGTCCATCGACAGATGAATGGATAAAGAATATACAACATATCACCCATACTGTGGAGTATTACTCAGTCATCAAAAAGGATGAAATCCTACCATTTGCAATGACATGGGTGGAGCCAGAGGGTATTATGTTGAGCAAAATAAGTCAATCAGAGAAAGAATTATATGATTTCACTCATATGTGGAATTTAAGAAACAAAACAGAGGATCATGGGGAAAGGAAGGAAAAATAAAGTGAGATGAAATCAGAGAGGGAAACAAACCATAAGAGACTCTGAACTCCAGGGAATAGGGATGGCAGTGGGAGGATGGGGGTCCCTGGGGGATGGGCATTAAGGACAGCAAGTGACAGAATGAGCACTGGGTGTTGAATGCAACCGACAAATCACTAAATTCTGTCACTGAAACAAATACTACACTGTATGTTAATTGATTGAATTTAAAATTTTTTTAAAAAGCATGCTAACCTACAGACAGGGCTTGTGAGCATTGCAGATGGCGCTGGCCGCCTCCCTGCAAGTTCGTTGCCTTTTCCCTGTGCTGTTTTACAAGTGGGAAGCAGGGAGAGGAACCGTCCCGGATGTGCCAAGGACCAAGAACAAGGCAAATCTCCTCCTTGGAGTGTAACCTCCTGCAACTTCAAAGGATGGAATTTTCACCAGCAGAAAATGAAAGGAAGGTGGGTCGCTGGTTTCTGAGTGGTAGATAAATATTTACCAGCCATATAAAGTCTAAAAAATCCTGTCCAAAGGCATTCACCAAATGTTTTTTCAACTTTTCATTTTACCACCTGCCATTTTAACATGCTGCACAAAGTGCTGGGAATGCTCACAGTCTAAGCCATCTCTGCCCAGAGGAGTTTTAATGGGGCTTAAGTGATGAGGGAGGGCTGAATACACAGCGCTAACAAGCAACGTAAGTAGCTGGAGGAAGGAGAGGCATTTTGAGAATACCGGCCTAGACAGATCGAGGGGAGCAGGGTCTGGGCTCGTGGTGTGATCCACAGTGAAGGGCATACAACGAAGCCATTGCTGATTTTCAAGTCCTCAATTCTCAACTAGATGCCCGGGCAGTTCAGAAGTCTCCTTTTAAAAAAAAGATTTTGTGTATATTAACTGTTACACTTGAACTGAAAACCATTTGTACAAACTTGTCGCTAGAGTCAGTGTTAACATTTTAAACAATTGAAACAGTGATTGCTGAGATAACCAAGGTTCCCAAAGTTCAAATGCTGGGAAAGCCACTCATAAATCCCATTGACCTATGTTGGAACTTAGAAAAAAATAGCAATGTTTTGATAAGCATTTGCCTAATAGAATTATATCAATCCAGTGAGTAAGGAAAAATATTTTTTAAAAGATTAAGGTGAAAACACCATAAAGGCAGAGACTTATCAATTTGAGCTCATTAAAATTTGAAACTGCTCTGTATCTAAAGATGCCATTCAAATGTGAGAAGGCAGGCCATAAATAGGGTAAAGATATTTGCACTTTTTAGGACATAACAAAGGATTAGTATCCAGAATATACACATATCTCTCACAAATCGATAATTACAAAAATCAATAAACAGCCCAATAGAAAAATGGGCAAAGGATATAAAGGCAGAGATTAAAGATGAGGAAACTCTAATAGCTAAGAATAGGACAAGCTGCTAATCCTCACCTTGTGTAAGAGGTGCACAGACAGAGAAATTCATAACTCTCTGGGTGGTAGAAATTTAAATACCAGATCTGATGAGGACGTGATGCTGGCTGAAGCACAACCCAGAACAAGCATTTTGGAGAGTCGGTTGGCACTATCAGATGGAGCTGAAGAGGAACATTCTCTTCTACCCACCCATTGTACTTCTGGTTACGTACCCTAAAGAAATTCTTACGGGGCACCTGGGTGGCTCTTTGGGTTGAGCATCTGATTCTTGGTTTCGTCCCAGATCATGATCTCAGGGCCATGAGATGGAGCCTCGCATTGGGCTCCATGTTGCGGGTGGAGTCTGCTTAAGATTCTCTATCTCCCTCAGCCCCCCCCCCAAAAAAAGGAAAGAAATTCTTGCATGCATGCAATAAGGTATGAACCAGAAGGCTCCTGCCATATTACTATCACAAAAACAAACAAACCCCCTAAATACATAGAAACACAAAAAGAGCACCGTATCTAAATGCACAACAGTGGCAAAGAATGGATAGATTGTGATATGTCCACAAGGTGAATTGGTGAACTAGAGCATGCATTCCAAAATGGAGTGATCTCAAAACAGTGTTGAAAAAAAAATTCAAATGGTACTACATCAAGCTAAAAAGCATCTTCCCAGCAAAGGAAACCATCAACTGAATGAAAGGCCAACTGACCAAATGGGAGAAAACAATTGCAAATCATATATCTGGAAAGGGGCTAATGTCTAAAATATACAAACAACTGTAACTCAATAGAAAAGAGAAAAACAAAAAAATAAAGAAAAAAGAAGAAGAAAAACACTCACAAGTAGTCTCATTAAAACTGGGCAGAAGACACGAACAGACATTTCTCCAAAGAAGACATCCAGATGGCAACAGACACATGAAAAGATGCTCAAAATCACTCATCATCAGGGAAGTACAAATCAAAACCACAATAAGATATCATCTTACACCTGTCAGAATGGCTAAGACCAAAACCACAAGAAACAGCAGGTGTTGGCAAGGGCGCAGAGACAAGGGACCCCTCGTGCTCTATTGGTGGGAAAGCAAACCCGTGTAGCCTCTGTGGAAAACAGTATGGAGGTTCCTCAAAAAGTTAAAAATAGAACGTCCATGTGATCCAATAATTCCACTAAATGAAAACACTAACTCACAAAGATATCAGCACTCCCATCAAGATTATTCACAATGCCCAAGGTATGAAAAACACACACACACACCAAGAATGGAATATTATTTAGCTACAGAAAAGAATGAAATCTTTCCATTTGAGACAACATGAACAGACTCAAACGGTCTACGCTTGGTGAAATCAGTGAGACAGAGAAAGACAAATACCATAGGATCTCTCTTAACGGTATATTTTAAAACAACAACAGCAGTCCCTGGACACAGAGAATAGGGCATGGAGACCTGGGGGGACTGTTTGGGTTTGGCTTGGGGTTTTTTTAGTTTAAATAAATGGAATAAATTTTTTAAAAGACTAAAATATGTTTATAGAGTAAACTTTCACATAAACCCAAAGTATAAAGGAGATGACAAATATTCTGGGTAGGACACATCACGGGGAGGGACAGCATGGTGGATCACGAGGGAGTTCCGTGTTTTATGCTAGGTTTGTCTCTAAAACATTACCCTTGAAAACTCATTGTATGTCTGAAAGATTACGTCATAGTAAATCAGGCTTTTCGGCATCTGTATAGGCTGAGAGAATCATCATAGAATCCTCTGATTCTATGGATTCTTTCCTATCACCATCTCTTAATTTCCATTGAGCAATTTTATTTTGTAAACATTTGTCATTATAAATACTAAAAGTAGCAGATTTATTAGTCTGGAATTTTTAACACTTGAAAATCAAAGAGAACTACCCTACTAGAAGTTGGGGTTTTAAATTAAATATGGGAACAGAGTGGAGACAACTCACCACACTGTTGATTTATCAGCTGGATGCTGACTTTTAAGACTAATTTGAGACGTATCTCCTCAAAAAAGAGACTCCATTGAATTAAAATTTCCTAAGAACATTCTTTAGTGGGTTTGAGTTTTGCAGAAAGGTTGTCTTGTTTCAGCTTACTTTTTCGACAAAAGATCTGTGAAATCCCCTTCCAAATCAAAAGTAACCCCCCATCAGGGAATTACGGTTTTTCTCTGGGGGAAACTGATCAAGAAAACATTGTCTTGGGGGGCACCTGGGTGACTCAGTCATTAACTGTCTGCCTTTGGCTCAAATCATGATCCCAGGGTCCTGAGATCGAGCCCCACATCGGGCTCTCTGCTCAGCGAGGAACTGGCTTCTCCCTCTCCCACTCCCCCTGCTTGTGTTTCCTCTCTCACTGTGTCTCTCTCTGTCAAGTAAATAAATAAAAAGAAAGAAAACATTGTCTTTAAAAAAAAAAAAAGATCCACACATCTACTGAGCAAGTGCTCATGTGCCAAGCACCTGGATAGGGATGGAAATGGAAAGTCGAAGAACTTTAATGCCATCTAGAAGCCCCAAGCGGGTGTGAAGACAAATCGCAGACAGGTGAAGGAGCGGTGTGTCAGAGTCCTGAGGGGCGTGCTGCCGAGCTCGGTGGAGCATGAAGGAAGGACTAGTCCAACCAGGACTGTCAGGGACAGCGGCAGGGGCACTGAGCTTTGCAGAAGTTTCTAAGCACCAGCAGGGAGGACAGGGTTCCAGTGCGGTGTATGGGTACAGGGGACAAAGTCATCATTTCTCAGCTCTGTGATCCAAGACTTTTTTTAATGCTTAAAAACAATGTGTTGAAGGGAGGAACCGAGGTCTGCATGGTGGAGGTGTGAAGGTGACCACTCAGCCTCTCCCCCAGCCTGTGAGCAACACACACACACACACACACACACACACACACACACACACATGCACACACACACGCACACATCCACGTGCCTCAAGATGGAACCAAGCGTCAGGGTCTGCTTTCGTTAGCTTCTGGGTCGGGGAGGGGATGGCTTGGAGTATTTTCTGTCCACAAACAGTACCCCTCTCAAATGGGATTCTAGTAAACTCAATACTTGCCATCCTCTCCATTTCTAGTGGGTTTTTATGTGTGTGTCTCATAAAAATTGACATGGCTTTGACATGACCTTAGGGGCATTGTCTACCAGATTTCTCCACTGTTCAGTTATTTTTCCCTTTGTAATTAATAAGAATCTTGTGGGGAGACGCTCTGAGATTACATAAATATTCTGTTTCTAATCAAACATCAATCCAGTTTAACATTCATGACTTTTGCCTGAATTGATTACCATTTTGCTGGGTGCCGGGTGATGCTTTTATAACTTCATAATTCTGCATGTATTACTTGTAATGCTACCATAAGGAAGAGCTTTCACTGCTTCCTGTTTGTTTATTTATTCGCTGATTTATTTGCGTCCAGATGGACTTGTGAATTTTTATTTTTTTCTATGGATTATCATCTATTATTGTCATTCTTTGTTATGTTCAAATTGTCACAGATTTGCACATTGGAAAACCCTTCTGTTTGGATCTGGTACCCTTTTGCCTTTAGCTTCAGAGTATGTGATGGAGCCAATGGTCCCCCCCCCCCACCTCCTGTGTTGAAACCCTGACCCCCAAGGTGACAGTCTTAGTGGATGGGCCTTTAGGAACCGATTAGATTTAGATGAAGTCACGAGTTGGAGCCCCCATGATGGAATCAATGCCCTTAGAAGAAGAGATGCCAGAGCTCGCTCTCTACGTGAACGCACAGCAAGAAGGCGGCTGTCTGTAAGCCGGACAAGGGCCCTCACTGGGAACTGATCTGTCAGCTCCTTCTTCTCAAACTTCCAGCCCCCAGAGCTGCGAGAAAGGAGTGTTGCTTGTTGAAGCAGCCCTGGGCCGTGCTATCTTGTTATCAGAGCCCAACCTAAGAGTCTAGAGTTAAGTTACTGGTTCCCAAAATTGGGAGTTCTTTTCTGGTCCGCCCCCCTTCCATGCTGTGAGGCTGTGACTTGTGAGACAGTTAGGTTCATTTGTTTCTGTTTGTAGCTCCTTGGAGTTCTTCCTCATCCTTATTGACTGATGGGCTTGTGGGAAACATTCATTTGGTCTGCAGCCAGAACTGTGCAAAGGGCGTATTCCTGGAGGTGTCCCTCCCGCCCTGACACTCCGCTCCCACCACCCCTGCAAGGAACCCGTCTCTTTCAGCTCCAATGCCTCCTTCCTGGATTTCGTTTTTGCACAAATGAGCAGATAATGCGCGTTTCCTTATTCTTATTTCTTATATGAACAACTAGACACACACTGGTGGTTTCGTTCTTTCTCTTTTTAAGATTTATTTATTTATTCGAGAGAAAGAAAGAGAGAGAGCCCAAGCGGCGGTGGGGGGGCAGAGGGAGAGAAGCAAGACTCCCTGACGCGGAACTCACTCCCAGGACCCTGAGAATCATGACCTGAGCTGAAATCAAGAGTCAGACGCTCCCACCACCTGAGCCTGCTAGGCACCCCTCATTCTTTCTCTTTTGCTGGTGTCCTGTGATTTGGCGCCCGGGGCCCGTCAGCAGTGGCCCTCGTCTGGCTCGGGTAGGAGGTGCCTGTGGGTCTGCTCCTTCAGTTCTTTTCAGTGGAAGCGCCTACTGGGAGCACCGAGGACCCTCAGAGACCTGAGGGCTGCCGTGGGCCATCCCTGGCCGGGCCCCTCCGCATACAGAGGCTCCAGACAGTAGAGTAAATACTGCAGAATAAATCCCATGATCTCGGAAGCTGTCCTGCAGAACGATGGGAACAGACGGTTATTAGGCAGTGCCAGGGAGGCCCTGCTTCTCAGCCTGCTCTGGACACACGTCCTACAATCCCATGCTGTTGACATGGCATGCGGCCTGCAGGCACGCGCCCTACTGAAATCTGAAACCACGATGAAGTCTTCAAGGGAGGGTTGAAGGGACACGGTTATCGGAATCGTAATAAGCGCTTTTAAGGGGCCCCTCGGCAAAGTGCAAGAGCCCAGGGGTGGGGTCTGGAAGGTGAGGCGGGAAGCCCACCCCGCAGCACTGGGGCGAGCTGCCCCTTGGGGCGTTTCAGCAGCTGTGCCCGGGCTGGGGCTGGGCTCCCAGGGGGTCCTAGGGTGCGTCCTGGTAGCGTCCGATTTCAGGCTTGCAGCCCAGGTGCCAACACACCTCGTGCAGGGAGCTGAAGCAACCTGCAGTCTTCCCGAAAGCCACAGCTGGTCTGGCTGCGGGGAGCACGAGACTCATCGTCTCTGCGGTGCCTGGACCAACACCGAGGGGAGGAGGAAAGGCCGAGCAACCAAGCCTCCTCCCCTGCGCTAAGTGGGGATTTAGAAAAACCGATCCTCTTCAAATAATTCCTGCTTGACTTTATTTGACCTCATTGTGGATTTTCTTTTGTATAGTAGATGAGAAAAATGAGATTTTTTTTAAAAAAATTTCTGCTTTAAAGTAATGGCAGTTAAGGGCACCTGGGTGGCTCAGTGGGTTAAAGCCTCTGCTTTCGGCTCAGGTCATGATCTCAGGGTCCTGGGATCGAGGCCCGCATCGGGCTCTCTGCTCGGCGGGGAGCCTGCTTCCCCCTCTCTCTCTGCCTGCCTCTCTGCCTACTTGTGATCTCTCTCTCTGTGTCAAATAAATAAATAAAATCTTTAAAGTAATAGCAGTTAGGATCACCCTGAAGGCAGTGAGATAGGAAAGTCAGGAAACCAGAGCAGCCCCAACTGGGGGGCCTTTAACCAGGACTGTCCCTCTTCTGTGCCTCCCTGTGATGGTGTGTAGGGTGGATGATTGGAGCGCCCATCTCCAGGGCGTAGACAGATCTGAGTGGGTTAATGGACTTAGACGGTCCTCTGTCCTCAGCATTGGGGAATCAGCTTGATGGCTCTGCCCATCAACAGACCAAAAACACCAGCATCACCCCACTAACAGGAGCAGGGCTACCTTCACCCCCACAGCATCACCACCCAGCTCCTGCTAGCAGGGTGTAGACACTCTGAATTAGTCTGGCAGCATGCAGGTACCAATGAAGCCCAAGCTCTGGTTAATGCCAGGTAGCAGACCCAAATCCAGGCTTGACTCAAGTGCTCTCTCCACGGTACCAGTGATTCCCCCAGGTGGGAGCTGGGGCTGATTTTCAACACAAACTCCTGGGCCCTGCTGTCAGACACGATCACAGGGAGTCTGCACTGGGGTCCGGGAATCTGTACGTCTAATAAGCACGAGTGATTCTGCCGCAGGTTCCTCAGGCCCACACTTCGAGAATCATGGTGCCACCCCAAGCCTGGTGCCGAGGGCCTGGGTAAGACCCCTGAACCGTGTCCCAAGCTCCTCCCCCTTACCAGATACAATGTAAAGCTTATCACTCATTAATTCTAATCTACAGAAAATATAGAAGAAAGGAGCCCATCCAACCATTCCTTGACCCGACATTCTACCCTTAAATGTCCGCCAGACGCTGCTCTATTCCAGCTGGACCATGTCAAGGAAGAAAAGGCAAGGATCGTTGCCCTCATGGAGTTCTAGTCTTACTGGGAAAAAGAGAAAATAAGCGAAATGTGATAAATTAACTAAGTAGTCTGCCAGGCGGTGAAGGTGCGCTAAACAGTAAGAGGAGTGTGGAGTGACTGACGGTGGGGCTGGAGCCAACTCCAGCAGCCAAGGTGGACCTTCCCGAGAATGCGACACCGGAACAGAAACTTGGAGGACGCAAGGGCCTAGTCACAGGATATCCGGGGAAGGCTGGCGGGGGAAGGAAGAGCCAGTGCAAAGGCCCTGGGGCAGAATGGTGCCTGGAGGCCTGTCCTCAGTGAGGTCAGCCATGGGATGGGTCACAGGACTAAGAAATGAGGCCTGAGTGGTAAGGACTCTCTTTTTAAATCAGCTTTTAATTTTTAAAAATATTCAGTTCCCAAATAGTTGTTTTTTTAAAATATTCAGTTCCCAAATAGTTGAACAGTGTCTGTGTGTTCTTGAGTCTTTCCCCTTTGATAGCTGGTGATGAGACATTCAAGTGGTACAGCCAGGCTCACTAGGCTTGTTTCTCAATTGTGGGTCACTGCTCGTCAGTGGGTGACACAGTCAATTAGTGGGTCATGAGGAGCATTTTATAAAAATGAAACAGTATAGAGGTGCCTGGGCAGCTCAGTTGGTTAAGCATCCGTCTCTTGATCTCAGCTCAGGTCTTGATCCCAGGGTTGTGAGTTCAAGCCCCACGTTGGGCTCCACATTGGGCATGGAGCCTACTTAATAAAAAAAATATATATGAAATGGTATAGAACAGAATAAAAGCTATCAGAGAGCATGGCAACTAGGTACAGTGTTATTACATGAAAACTCTCGTTTCCTGTGTGTAACAGAAAATTAATGGAGCAGAAGTATATGTTTAAAGTGAGCTTTAAATCTTACAGAATCAAACTTACAGCCATTAGTAGGCTGCTGAATGAAATTAATCAGTGACCAAATTGGCCTTCTTTCCAAAAGTCCTCACATAGCTCCAGACAACCCCCCTGCTGTCACTCAGCAGAGAGGAAGAAGGAGCACCTTATCCTTTCTGGAGATGAAACTCCAGACCAGTGCAGATAACGTGGAGGAGAGGAGTGCCACGTGCAAGCCGTGTGGCTCAGAGCACTGGGCCACCTGGACCTGTTTTCTGACCTTTAGAAGGGAGTGATTTGAAGCCCAGTGGACTTTGCAGGGATGGTGTAAGGATTGGTGATGCAACAAAGATGGACAGGCTTTAGAAACACAATTGCTACCCAAAGACAAAATAGGAAATTTTGTTTTAAAGATTTATTTATTTATTTGAGAGAGAGAGAGAGAGAGAGAGAGAGAGAGAGAGAGAGCATGCATGAGCAGAGGGGAGGGACAGAGGGAGGGGCAGAGGGAGAGAGAGAATCTCAAAGAGGCTCCGTGCTGGGTGCAGGGTTGTATGTGGGGCTCAATCCCACCACCCTGAGATCACGACCTGAGCTGCAACCCAAAGTCAGACTCTTAACAGCTGAGCCACCCAGGTGCCCCTAAAAAATAGGATATTTTCAAAAACATGACTGACTAGCAATTATGAAATTGTTTCTCTAGTGAAAAAATGCATGAAACACGAAGTTTCCACGTTAAGCCTCTCTAAGTGCCCAGTCCAGTGGCACTGAGCACACTCACACTGTTGGGCGACCGCCACCACCACTATCCACCTCCAGGACCTTTTCATCTCCCTAGTGATCATGAAACTTCATGCATGGAATTAAAGAGTGAAGTTCACAGTTTTTAGTGTACCATTGTATGAGTTCTGACAAATGGATGGTTATAGGACCATAGCCTCAATGAAGATCTAGAATACTACCAAATCTCCCCAAATTTCTTCTTGTTCCTTGGCAGCCAACCCCTCCCACAACACCAGCCCTTGGCAACCACTGATCTGTTCTTTGCATTTCCTTTGCCTTTTCTAAAAGGTTGTGTGAATGGAATCATATGCATGGAGTCACACCATATGCAGCCTCTAAGTCCGGTTTTTTTACGCAGCATGATGCATTTGAGCTTCATCTATGATATTGAGTGGGTCAGTGTTGGGTAGCACTGCACTGCGAAGACAGACCCCACATTCTTTATGCTCTCATCAGCTAATCTGGGATGTTTCCAATTGTTGGTGATTTGGAATAAAGTGCTATAAGCATACAGCACTTTTGGTATACAGGTTTTTGAGGGAGCGTCCATTTTTATTTCTTTGGCATTGGGAGCATCGGAGTGAAACAGCTGGGTCATAGGAGTGTATGTTTAACTGTAAGAAGTTACCAAGCTGGCTTCCGATGGGGCAGCACTGTTTTGCATTTGGGGCAAAGGGATATGAGAGATAGAGTTGCTCTGAGTCCTTGTGGGCACTTGGTATTGTTAGGGTTTTGTTTTGTTTTTAAAATAGCCCTCCTCAGAGATGGGCTGCGGTGTTTCATTAGGTTTTTGTTGGCATTTCTACACCATGACCAAGGTTGCTGAAGAATGTTTCCTGTGCTTCCCTGTCACCCATCTCTCTTCTTTACAACATTTGCTCATTTTTAAATTAGGCCGTTTGTTCCTTATTATCAAGTTTTGAGGATTCTTTTTATATGATGGATGCAAGTCTTTGTCATGTGTGTGCTTTGCAAGTATTCTCCTGCTCAGTGACTTGTGTTTTCCTATCAGTGTGAGATGTCAGCCAACATCTTTCCAGGAACAGAAGCTTTTAAATCTAATGAAGTCCGATTTATCCAATTTTTCTTTTATGGGTTGTGGTTTTGGTGTCCTAAATAATCTTTGCCTAACCCAAAGTCGCAAAGATTTTCTTCTAGACGTTTTATGATTTTAGGTTTTACATTGAAGCCTACGGTCCATTTTGAGGTAATTTTTACTACAGTGCAAGTTATGGGTCAGGGTACATTATTTTCATAAAAATTTTTTTTTTCTGGTACTGAAAGACATGTATGCCTGTTGTAGAAACTGAAAATAGAAACAAGAATAAAATTACTCATAACCTAGTCATGCATGATAACCACTGTCACGCTCTCATGTGTCTCCTTCCTTTAAGCGTGTGATCTTACACGGGTTAGCTAATACTGTGTATAACATTTATACCTTCCTCTTATCCACTTACTATCTCTGCACAAGCATTTGCTCATACACTCTTAGTTCATCTTTTTTAGATTTTTAAAAGATTTTTTTAATTTTTTTAATTTTTTAAAGATTTGTTTATTATCTGGGGGGCAGAGAGAGTGCAGTGGGGGAGGGGCAGTGGGAGAGGGAGAGAGAGAATCTCATGGAGGCTCTGCGCTGAACATAGAGCCCGACACGGGGCTCAGTCCTGAGCCAAAACCAAGAGGTGGACATTTAGCTGACTGTGCCACGCAGGCACCCCTAAGATTTTATTTTTAACTGATCTCTATACCCGACGTGGGGCTCAAGCTCTCACCCCCGAGACCAAAAGCCTGTGATCTTGGAGCATGGGAGTGCTCCACCAACTGAACCAGCCGGTCACCCCTGTAAATTTCTTTCTTTTTTTAAAAGATTTTATTTATTTATTTGACAGAGAGAGACACAGAGAGAGAGGGAACACAAACAGGGGAGTACGAAAGGGAGAAGCAGGCTTCCCGCCGAGCAGGGAGCCTGATGCAAGGTTGGATCCCAGGACCCTGGGATCATGACCTGAGCTGCTTAACAACCCAGTCACCCAGGTGCCCCTGTAAATTTATTTCTTAGATGAAATATCTTTTTAGAGTTTTCCTTATTACTGGAGTCAACATAGTTATCACATAAAACTAGAAAAAAAGTAGGTAAACAAAAGAATAGCATGAAAAATACCTGTTTTAAATTGTTTCAAAACAATTTGCCTACATCCTTTCAGATGCTTTATCTCTGGAAGTTTGTATAGGTATCATTCCATTGTCTAAATATAGATAATCCTATGACTGTTATAACGTAGTTAACTGTTTTATGGGCGATATTTAGAATGTGCCTTGTGTTTTTCTCTTGTATGTACCACTGGAATGAACAATCTCATCCCTTTATCTTTAGATTTGAGGTTTTTTTCCTGAGGTTAAACATGCTTTCCAGTGTCTGCAGTCCTTCATAATGACCTCTTTCATGATTTCTCTGTTAGTCCGTTTACCTATAAGGTAGTATCTCTATTAGTAGGCATACTAAGGCAATTCACCTTTAGATAGAAAACATCATGAACTCTTGTCAGCTTGACATCTTTTCCTGTTTAGTATAATGTGCAAAAGAGACAAGGAAAATGTATTTCTATCAATCTTTACATTGTTGGCCTCTTGATTTCTTGAAAAATAAGAAAAACAAAGTAGAATTTCTGACCTTTGAATTTCCCATTCCCATGCCACGCTTTCAAGACAAATTTCTCAATTTCTCTTAATTGTCCCAAGACAATTAAGATATAAATATTCTTTATGTCATATCTTGTCCCTCTCAACCCATAATTGATGCCTTATGTTGTATCTTGTCCCTCTCAACCCATAATTGATGCCTTGTGTTGAAGTAGCACGGTGGCTTACAAAAGAATAATCTCAGAGAATGCAAACGTTCATAATCGATGGGTCATCAAACATGTTTAGGAAGAAAATGGTGACAACAGAGCATAGTTTGCTTTTCTTAGATGTCCTGACAGTACCCCGGGAGGCTCCTGACACCGCTCGAACTCCCCTCTGGGTGACTGTCAGGTCACCCCCACTGGTGGCTGTCAGCACTGCATGGACAGCTCCCCAAGAAAGGACCCGGTTTGGAATGTGGGCTGAAATGTGGCTGGAGGAGGTAGGCCTGTTTCATATTTCTGACTAATACACAATACATTTTATAAACATAAGTTGTTCAAGCCGGTCCGTTAATTGGATTAACAATTGAATACAGATGGTCTCAGACCTAACCACGGTGCCACTTGTACGGTTTTTTGACTTTATGATGACAGGAAAGCGATACGCACTCGGGAGACCGCGCACTCCGAGCTCGGAACGGGGATGTGTCCCCGGGCTAGCGATCGGCGGGCTGCTCCTTCCCCGTGATGCAGGGCGGTGGCCGCAGCTCCCAGCGGCCACGCGATCACGAGGGTCCACGGCCGACGGGCGACACCCGTCTGCACCGCCACAGCCCTCCCGTCTGTCACTTGCAGGACCGCGTTCCGGGCGGCCCAGGAGAGAGTCGACACTTTCCTGTCAAATAGGCTTCGTGTTGCAGGACTCTGCCCGACGGCGGGCTCACGTGAGCGCTCTGAGCACACTTCCAGGGGCCGCGCTCCGCCCGGCCTTTGCTAGGTTAGGTGTGCGAAATGCACCCGACTTACGGTATTTTCAACCTCCGGTGTGTTTACCAAAACGTAACCCCATTGTAAGTGGACGAAGATCTCTAAATTTTCCAAAACCAGCCAAGTCCACCATTTGAATCTCTAATCTCGTTTCTGAACATGGTAACTACTTCGACGAGGAGGAGGAAGGAGAAATAGAGACCTTGTTGTCATACAAAGGGTTGAAAAACGATATTATTCTCAACCTTTTGAGAATGTTGAGAAATTTGGACTTCTCCAGAAGTGGCTGCCTTCACTGTTGTGCACTTTCTCTTCATTCCACTTATTCGGAGCGAAGATAGGGGAGGGCGCAGGTGAGTTCCAACCACCCCGTGTGGGATATTCCGCCTAAGGCAAGCAAGATCTCTAAAACTCCAAATGGGTGAGCTGGATTATTTCAAATTAGAATTTGTTTGACTGCGTTACAAAGAAATTTTTCAGTTTAGGAAAACATACCTTATATTTCTTGTAAATATCTACTCCTTTTCACTCATTTAAAATACCTGACTTGAGAAGCGCCTGCCTGGCTCCGTAGGTAAAGCGTGAAACTCTTGATCTCAAGGCAGTGAGTTGGAGCCCCACGTTGGCTACAGAGAGTACTGAAAAATAAAATATTTACAAAAATAAAATAACCGAGTGGACACATTTTTCATAATATCCTCCTCCTCCTCCCTCCTTCTTCTTTTATTGCAACAAATCAGTATCTTCAAAGTAGTTTGAAATGCAAATTCTTATTAGCCCTGCATTCTTCTTTATTCTCACACACAGTTTCCATGAGTTACATAGGGAGACAGTAGAGCAAAAAGGAACATTCACTGTAGGTCCCTTTCTAACTGAAATGTGATTCACTGGATATTTCTCTTCCAGTATTTGGTGAAGTGATGCATATTATCTTTTTCCTTTCCAGTCAGAATGTTTTGTTTGTTTGTTTGTTTGTTTGTTTTGCACTAAATTTCCTGCTGGGAGAGCATCAGGGTCCATCTACAGGAGCAGAGCAAACCCATTTAGGCCTCTTAAACAATGCAATGTGCTTGTCACAGCTAAAGTCTGTGAACCAGCTGATGATTTGCCATTTAGAAAGGTATGCCTGTTTGGACACCCAACCTCTCAACTTCACCATTTATTCCATCAAGGCTGCTCTTCTCAGTAGCTCTGATTCCAACAATGAGTGTTAAAACAAAACAGAAATGAGCTTTGGGGACCTGGAATCAATACAAGCCCTCGTGTTCCCCTGTTTCTGCGTCTTCCGTGGACGAGGAGCCCTTCCGGTCAGACGCAGCCACCAGTTAAGTCGGTGGGACCCTGAGACCCAGCTGACCCAGCTGCTCAGGGCTGATGGGCATTCGGGGGTCCGCTGCTCGGTTCTGAAGAGCCCCATGTGTGTGACCGCTGAGCAGCAACCCATCACACCCTGAGTGGGGGGCTCATCGACAGGGTGGGGGCGGGGAACGTAGCCTTTCAGGTAGAGTTTTGCAATGAAGGAGTAGTCCTGACAGATGAGCCCATCGCAGGAATCTTGCCCGCTTTGTGCAGCAGAAAGAACACCTCCCACCTTCTGGGGAAGGAGGCCTTGACCGATGTCATAAACGGAGGGAAAAGCTGTGATCTCTTCAGAAGCCATCATTTCAGGGCTTTGAAGATAAATGAGTATGTACATATTTTGACGTGCAAAATGCTGCCTTACCACTTTAGAAGAATCCAGCATCTCCTTGCCTTTGAAGCTCCCACAGACACAAAACGCCGTCATTTTCCTAGGTACTGCTTAGTTTATTGATCTAGTTGGACAAAAAGAGCAGAACCATGAAAAATTACTCCGGCAAACATTCCTTTCATCTTCCGGCGGTGAGGCATCTTTAAAATCTGATTAAAACACTTTGAAACAAATGAAATGGCTTTTGGTATAACAGCAGCGGGGAATCCAGGGATCTCCCCCGTGTCTCTTAGCTTCGGGAGCTCACGTTGGAGCCAGAAAACCGGAGTCTCAACCTTCAAGCCTGCATTCTTGACTATGTTTTCCTCCATTGCCCTTTTGCAACCACTGCTGCATTGTATAGAATTTATTTCCAGAAACTAACAGGCTCCTGTCTCTCCTCCTAAGTCCTGTGCAATTTGGGGGCCAGGCACAGGGTGCTGCAAGGGTCCCAGCCTCCCTGCAGCCAAGGAAATGGGCTCAGATTGTGGGAGTGGCAGGGCACAGCGGGCCACGGCCAGGTGAGGGGGGTGCAAATGGTGACCCCCCGAGTCAGCCGCTCACCGCCTTCCTTCCGCCCCTCCCACCTTCCCTTTGGAGGCATCCTGGATGTTAATTTTAACCTGATGTCACTGATGTCAAGGGTTCTGAGAATTTCTTCTACAAAGACATGCCCTACAGCTCACAGCAGTGGTCTGAAGGCAGAGAAACTGCCAGCGAGCCTGTCCATGCTTCCTGGTGGCAAATGAGCTTGGACACTTTTGAAGAACCCTCTAGTCCCTATTGTGTGGCCTGCACTTTTTGGGGAGGGAAGGGAGGCCCAGGCATCTGTATTCCACAAAGTTTCCGACAGCAAATTGAGTCCCCTGTCCCCAGCTCCCCTGCCCCTTCCCCTGGAACCGGTGATGTCGCTCTTCGGATTTACAAAGCTGTCTGTGGACATCTGTATTCATTAACTGTTCTGGTAACCTGGAGAGCTAGGGGCATGCCACGGTCCCCTGGTTAGAGCCCCAGGGCTCTCCGGCAAGTCACATGCTAGCTCTCTGGTGGAGGATCCCGGAGAGCAGAAGTAAGAGACGCTGCTCGCCCAGGCTGCCCGTGAGAAGGGCAGGACATAAGCTAGAAAAGACCGCTTGTGAGGGGCCGAATTGGTTCTCAAAATCCAAGTCAGTAGTTCCCATAGCTCAGATTCGTGGAACACTAGCAATAAGGTGACAGATTCTGATCACAGGAACTCTCCCAAATCAGAATTTATTTCTTGCAAAATTAACACTTTTTCTCATTAGATGTTGGGAATTTGTACTTTTCTTCCCCTCAGAGGTTGTTCACGGAATATTTGTTTTTGAGAGGAGTTTGAGTTTAGGGGCGCCTGGGTGGCTTATTCAATGAAGCATCTGCCTTCAGCTCAGGTCACAATCTCAGGGTCCTGGGACCGAGCCCCCCATCCGGCTGCCTACTCAGCGGAGAGTCCACTTCTCCATCTCCCTCTGCTCCCCCTGCTTATGCTCTCTCTTTCATTCTTTCTCTCTCTCTCTCAAATAAATAAAATTAAAAAAAAAATAAAAAAGAAGAGCTTGAGGGGCGCCTGGGTGGCTCAGTTGGTTAGGCGTCTGCCTTCAGCTCAGGTCATGATCCCAGGGTTCTGGGATCAAGTCCCACGTTGGGGGGGGGGGGCCTGCTCAGCGGGAAGCCTGCTTCTCCCTCTGCCCCTCCCCCTCCTTGTGTTCCCTCTCTCACTGTGTCTCTCTCTGTCAAATAGATAAAATTTTATTTAAATTTAAAAAAAATTTTTAAATATTTTTAAAAAGAAGAGCTTGAGTTTAGAATTATAAATAATGTATCTTTAAAACTTTTTTTTAATGGAATGCACTGTAAGGCTCATGAGATTTTACTATAAAAGTGATGTGTCAGATTTCTAAATCAACCCGACTTCGTGGCATGAACTGCGTCTTGGTGACTGAAAAAATATTCAAACGCGGCGCAGCCTCTCACACCTGAGGGCAGCCTAGCACAGCGCAAAACAGGCTCGAGACATCGGAGCCTCCAGCAGGAACTGGGCGGCCTTCCAGCCACCGCAGAGGTGAGGAGGGAACGGGCCCAACCGTCAGAAGAGCTGCAAAGTAAAATGCGTGCAAACAGCTCATCTGGGATAGGATTCCAAACATAAACATGGCCAGATACAGGTTCTGTGCCGCCAGGAAATGCCAAGTCCAAAGATAATCCTTAAGAAGTTGGGCCGTCAGTTGACCGTTCAGAGCTTGGGGTGAGCGTTTCCGAGGGAGAAGAGTTCCGATCGCTGGGCGGCTCCCGGCGGGCTCCGGCAGCTGGCCGCCAGCCTCGGGAGGGCTCAGCCCCGCGGGGACAGCCGCGGGAACCCCCTGCCGGTGGCTGGGCCCTGCTCCCCTGCCGCGCGGGGGTAAAGGACGGTCCCAAGGGACGTGCGAGCCGGGTGGGCTCCCGGGCCGGTCCGCGGACGGTGGGAGGCTTTCCGGGCCTGGCCGTCGGGGGTTGTGGCGTTCTCCCTGTGCTCTGGCCCTGGTCCGGGCCCACCCGGGGTCTCCGCACAAGCCCCAGGGCCGGGCCCTCCGCGTGCTCATCCATCAAAATCCGGTGTTGAGTCTGCACTGCCGTGAGACGGTGGCCAGTCCTCAGATTCCGAACAGAGACGGAATCTCAAGAATGACCGTGTCCCGTCTGCCGAGGGTCTACACACCCGCCTCCCCCGAAGCGGACCTGAAGACCCGAGTGGAGCCGGCCCAGGGGCTGGGAATCCTGGAAGGCTCTGCAGCCCCGCACCCCCGAGGTCCCCCGTGGGCAGAGGCTTTCCCAGCTGGGCAGCCCCGAGCCCAGGGCAGAGCCCAGGGCAGACGGGCTCGTGGGGCAGAAGCTCCTGGGCGAGGCGGTTCCCGCAGGAGGGGCCGCCTGGAGCCGCAGGGGCCGGGGGCTCCGAGGGCCCGGGCAGCTCCGCACCCGCAGCCCGGGGACGACGCAGCGCGGGGTCTGCCGCGGGGACGGGACCCACCGGGAAGCCGCTGGGCCCGCCGCGTGGGGGCGACCCCTGGGCGCGTCCCCGCACCGCCGAGCCCGGGGCACCCCCAGATGTTGGGAGCCCAGCCCCTGGCCCTCTTCTGGTTGGCATTTTAAACTCTCTACACGTGCTGCTTTGACCCCCCAAAATAATTCAGGGTGAGCGCATAGGCCACTCCGGCCGGGCACAGCCGGGAGAGAAGGCGGCCGGCTGCAGGCGGGAGAGGCGGGCCGGTCTCCCTGACCCGGGAGACCCACCCCCTGGGACACCCCCGGGCTCCAAGCCCTCCAGGGCAGGCCCCGAGGCCCGAGGCTGGGGCGCAGCAGCCCACCCCTGGCGGGTCCACGCCGGGTGCCTGCGTCCCTCCACCGAAGGTCACGTTTCAGGAAGTCGGCCTTTGTAACAACTGTCCTTTCCCGGCTGCCGTCATCCTTCTGGGCTCAGAGCTGGCGAGGGCCCCACGGACGGCACCGTCCTTCCCACAGTGCTTCAAGCGGCCGGGCCTGTTAGTGAACTCTGCTGAAACACCGAGTTTGGACGTGTTCGCTCCCTGCCCTGCCTAGCTGGGGGCCTGGGGACCACGAGCGGCTGGAGGTGGGAGCCACACGGCCCAGGCCTCCGTGTGACCCCTGGCTCCATCCCGGGCCACGGTCCCCAGTGGGGCCTGCATGTCCAGGTCTCCCTGGGCTCCCCGTCCCAGCTCCCATCCGGCCCCCAGCAGCGGTGCTCCTCCCAGAACACACAGACTCCGATTCTGTCTCTCAGGCACATACGCCGAACAGAGGAAGGTTCTCAGATTCTCAGCCCATTTCCCTCCTCTTTCTAGCCTTCCTTTGCTGCGGGTCAGGGAAAAGCTCTTCCTGGGCGGTCTCTGCGCCTCAGGGAGGGCGCTCCCCGCTTTGCTGGTCGGCTGGGGTCATTGCCCACCTCGGGTGCTCCGGGGGCCCCTGGACAGAAGCTCAGCACGGGCCGGATGCAGAGGAGGCGTCCCCGGCCCCGGGGGGCCCGGCACCCACTTTGTCTGAGGGCGCCCCGAGAAGGGCTCACCTCCTGTCTGCCCTGGGAAGGGGCCCCGAGCTGGGGGTGGGGGGTCCCAGCACCACTTTCTTCCTCTCGATGGCTGGGCTTCCGTTCAGGTATTCAGGCCGTGACGTGTGCACACGGTTCTTTAACCCGAGTCCTTATGGTCGCTTATGCTTAGGGGCAGGAGGTCAGGCGGGCCGTGCCCGGGAGGTTTCCAGTCTAAGTAAAAGAGACAAAACCATTCAATGAAAGAAAAACACCTCTCCCAGTAAATGAGATGGTGCTTTAAACCTCAGAGGGGCGAGGTTATTGGTTTTTTCTCTTATTCATTCTTTCTCGCCTTGAGGCTCAGCTCAGCACTGTCTTGCCACAAAACCTTTCAATGAGAAATGCTACGTTAATGCACCTTGCTGGCGTCCAGTTAAAACGGAACACGCTGATTTTATTTATGTTTTTAAAGATGTACTTGTTGGGCGCCTGGGTGGCTCAGTGGGTTAAAGCCTCTGCTTTCGGCTCAGGTCATGATCTCAGGGTCCTGGGATCGAGGCCCATATCGGGCTCTCTGCTCGGCAGGGAGCNTCTGCCTGCCTCTCTGCCTACTTGTAATCTCTCTCTCTGTGTCAAATAAATAAATAAAATCTTTAAAAAAAATAAAATAAAGATGTACTTGTTTATTTGAAAGAGAGAGAGAGAGAAGGTGCAGGGGGAGAGAGAGAGAGGGAAAGACTCTCTGGCAGACTCCCCGCTGAGCAGGGAGCCTGCTGCGGGGCTCAATCTCAAGACCCTGAGATCCTGACCTGAGCTGAAACCAAGAGTCGGGTGCTTAACAGACTGAGCCACCCAGCACCCCAGGATACACTGATTTTAAATGGAAATGGCTGCGGGGCGCTTAAACTCGGTTCAACTCAAGAGTCTCAGGCCCAGGGCCCCTGGGGGGCTCAGTCGGTGAAGCATCTGCCTTGGGCTCAGGTCATGATCTCAGGGTCCTGGGATGGAGTCCTGCATCGGACTCCTGGCTCAGTGGGGAGCCTGCTTCTCCCTCTGCCTCTGCTGCTCTCCCTGCTTGTGCTCTCTCTCTGTCAAATGAATAAATAAAATCTTAAAGAAAAAAAATCTCCGGCTCCTGGCAGCTTCAGGGGCAGGGAGGAGGAGACAGGGTCGCTGTGGGGTCTGTCCCTGGCACCTGCTGGCCTTTCCAGCATTGCCCACCCACCTTGCCGCCTGTGGGGGGAGGCGGAGGGGAGGGAAGGGTGG
>LNAC01000193.1:1779273-1830261 GCA_002007465.1 Ailurus styani
GGAGGGTAGAGGTGGGCTCAGGGACATTGGGGAGGGGAGGGAGGAAAGCCAGGCTGCATGGGGTCTAGAAGACTCCCACTCACCCCCCTCTGGCTCCTTCTCTCACGGGGGTGACATGGGACCCCCACCCCACGCTCCGTTGTCCTCTCCCTACTGGCTCCTCCCCAAGGTCCTTGGGTCTCACCTCCAACAACTGCCCTGGTCCAACCCAGCTCACTGACTGGTTCCTCTGGAATGGAGTGTCCCCCCCCCCACCTGATGGGCCAAAAGGCTGGGGTTCCCTGGGGCTCCCGCTTCTGCAGCTCAGACTAGTGGACTCTGTGACATGAGGTGAAACCATCACCTCTCTGCTTCTTCTGTTAGGAATTCCATCCAGCTTCGGGCAACACACACCAACAAGAGCAGTGGCTAAAGCTGGAGGAATTTACTTTTTCCCGTACATGGAAAGAAGGCCAAAAGTTGACAGTTACAGGCTGGGGTGGAAATGGCGCAAAGGCCTTGGGATCCAGGCTCCCGGATTCTCGCTCTGCGTCTGCTCACTGCTTTCCAGCCTCAAGCCTGCCTCAGGGTCTGGGACGCCTGCGGGAGCTCCAGCCATCAGATCCACATTCCAGGGAGGAAGCAGAAAGAACAAAGGAATGGCAAGAAGGACCCATTGCAGCCACCTTCCTGATGTGAGAACAAAGGCAAAAGAAACGTAGAAAAAATTAAATCTCCTTACAGCTTGCAGCCCTTTGACAAGTCCTTGCAGGCAGAGTGACCGTCCTCCAGGAAGTCAGCGGCCTCCAAGTTAATACTTTGCTAGAGGCAAAAGGCAACCTAGCTTGACAGGAGCCCGACCTCCAGGATCCTGTAAAAATCCCTTTGGAAACTTCCTTTATCTCTGCGCCCCTCCCATGCATGTTAGCAATCATCCTGCAAGCATCTGGGCCACCGGTCCACATCTGAAGGGTCTCCCGACTCTGGTTTTACTAGACAGTGGTCAATGACCCTTTCCTAACGACAGCCAGCCCATGGAGGTCCTCGAAACCTTGCTTCCAAATTCCAAATTCCTTTGGGACTTACACTGTCCCTAACCCCCTCCCAACTTGCAAGTCTGTAACTGGCCACTCCTCACAACGCCAGTGTAGCTCTTTCTGCCGACGGATCCTGTCCCCGTGCTTTAATAAAGCCACGCTTTTTGCACCAAAGACGTCTCAAGAATTCTCTCTTGACCATTTGCTCCCAGACCCCACTTCACATTACATCATTCCCACTTTTACCGAGCTCTTCAGAAGTCCCACCCAGCTCTTTCTGCTTCCGACTCAGCGCGGGGACTTCGTCTAGTGGCCAGCGCGGATCACCGGACACCGGCGCTGGAGCCTCGTCGTAGCCGCGTGCCCGCTGCCCTGATGAAGACTAGTGTCCTGCCCTCGGCACGCAAGCTGGGGCCCGGGAGCGACTAGCTCAGTGTGGAGGCTTAGGGGCCCACGCAGGGGAAATGAGCAAAGAAACACGGGAGGAAAAGGGGCCGCTTTCTTGGTGTTGGAGAAGGGACTTCACAGTGTCAGAAAGGGAAATTAGGAAGAATCCGAGGTGTGCTGGGTTGGGCTTGGAGGTCCTGTGTCAATTCAGACATCGAGATGTGTGTGTGTTTTGGGGGGGCAGTGAGTGTGTCTGTGCCTGTTGGTCCATCCACACATTTCCTCCTCTCCCACTGAAAGAGCCTGGGAACAGTGACATCTGGGTACCGAGAAACAGTGAGTCCCCCAAACTTGGCTTCCAAGTACTCTTCTCCACTAAACAGTGCCAAGGGACCTAGAAGAACAGCCAGTTGGGGCTGGGGCGGTAGTTAAAGTAATCCTGAGACATCCTTCCCTCCCTTTTTCCCTCCCTCCTTTTTTCTTTCTTCTTTCCCCTTTCTTTCTTTCTTTCTTTCTTCCTTTCTTTCTTTCTTTCTTTCTTTCTTTCTTTCTTTCTTTCATCTCCCCCCTTCTCCCCCCAGTGCACCCCCACTTGCATCCTCAGTGAGCTGGCATTGCTTCAGCAGCAGCGGGATGAGCATTCACAAGCCAGCTACACAGAGTTAGCACCAGCTGCATACTCCCAGAAAATGGAAATCAGGTGAATTGGGGGAAATTACTTGCCCAGAAATACTCACCCTCTTTCTCCACCTAAACCCCGACCCTGCAGCCTGCAGCTGCGGAGGAAGAGGTGGCCTTGGAGAGCCTTGAAAGTGTGGGTGGAGACCCAGCGATGGGAAGGGGGTGGTACTTTGCTGCTTTCCATATTGGGATTTCCATGAGACTCATTTGACTAAAACGTCGCTCTGCTGATTTACCAAAGCAGCGTCCTGTTAAAATGCAAATGTGATGCTAAATGCATCTGCCTCTTCCCTGTTCCTGGCTCCAGGGGGGCGGGGTAAGGTGGGAAGGAACTAAGGGGGCCTACGGAAGGGTACAGGGGACACTGGGGAATGGGGTGGGGGGAATAGGGCGGGTATCCCCACAGGACCTGGAGAGGAGGCCTGTGGGGGACCCGACCACTACTAGGCGATTCTCAGAGCCCCCAGGAGGACCTTTCCTCCGACTCTGTAGCGGTGCTGAGAGCAAGGCCCAGAGGCGCCAAGTGACCAGAGTGAATGCACGCTTTCTCCTGCAGGGTGAGGCTGCTCTCGGGAGTGCGTGCCCCAGAACCCGCTGTAGCTCCCAGGGGCCGTCTGCACCGGAGAGCTGAGACAGCTGATGCAGCAGGGCCCGGGCTGAGGGGAGCTGGGCGGGCGGGCGTGGGGACGTGGGGACAGAGGGTGGGGCGCATCTAGCTCAGGGACCTGGGCCGGGGGCGGGGCGGTGTACAGGGATGGGCCGGGGGCGGGGACCGCTGAGCGGAGGCCAGCCGCCAGCATCTGGTCACAGGTGCAGGTGTGGCACCTGGGGGCTGGCGCTGGTCTCCAGGTGGCAAGGTGACACCTGCCGCTCCCTGCGGGTGCCCAGCATCAAACCAGCTTCAGAGGAGGTTGGCTGTGAAACATGGGGTCAGTGCCGCTGGTCGCGGTCCTGTTGGCCCTGCTGGCGTGGCCGGTGCGGGCCCTGAGTGCCCAGGACCTCGACGTGGTGTGCGGAGGTGAGTGTGGCTGCGGACGGCCTCTCCTCTGCCCGGGGGCACCCAGCCGAGAAGCCCTTTGGGGCTCTAACGAGGCCCGGGTGCGGGTGCTGCTTTGGAAGAGCCTGCCTGCCGTGGCTCTGGGGCTTGGGCAGCCCCTTCACCTCTTAGCCTCCCTTTCGGGATGGACGTGGGGGTGCAGGGTCATCTGCGGGGGCCAGGCCGGCGCACCCATCCTGGAGTACCGGGGTGACACCTCTCACGACTTCTTTCAGCGAACGCCCCTGCCCATCTCCTGGCTGTAACGTCGGGCCCGGGCCTCTAGACTCCACGGGTGGGTTTAGGTTTCCTCTTCGTTAGGAGGACAAAAGGCAGAGGGGACATTCTTTCCGTCCCGCGAGGCGCTGGGCGTGAGACGCAGGGGACGGCACCGGCCTGTGCTTGCCTGCGTGGTGGGGACGCGGCGCTGTGACCGAGAGGCCTCCGGCGCCGGCTTCGGAGCCTGCAAGCTTCTGGGTGGCCCCGGGTTCACAGCCGCATCTAGCTCCCCTTCACGCTCTCTGGCCCCACCGCGTGGCCCCCGGGGCTCTGGGTGGAGGGAGGCCGCTGCTGCCTGCCACGCTCTACCCTGACCTGCGCTGGCTTCCCTGGCCCGGCTCCAGGACCGGGGTGTGGGGGAGTCCTGGGTGCCCTGTGCGGAGCCCACGAGCCTGTCTGGGAAGGCTGGAGAGGCGACCTGAGCGGGGACCGAGGAGCGAGTCCTGGGGGAGTGGCCCGGGGGAGCTTCTCAGAGCCCCACCGTCTCCCCCTTCCCAAGTGGCCTCAGACGCGGCCCTCCCGACCTCGCACCGAGTTAGCAGCACCCTTGTGTCCTCCTTCGTCTCGACCCAGCGCCCGACATCTCTTCTTGACTCGAGTGCATCCTCTCCAGAAAGTGCCTGCTCAAATGCAAACATGAACTGAGCCCGGGAGGAGCCGTGCAGGAAGAGAGACAGAGTTTGCCAGATGATTCGGGGCAGAGCCGCGCTCCGAGAGGGGGAGGCCCGGAGGAGTGAGCTCTCACAAAGGAGAGGTGTTTGGACCCGTCTAGAACCGTGGTTTCCAAAGTTCTCCGTAGCCACAGATCCCTCTCTTCCAGGGAAGCTGTCCGCAGAAGCACTGTGTGGACACCGGATGACATGGGGTCCCTGGCCCGTCCAGCGTCTCCAGACCGAGGCGTGTGGGGCGGGAAGGAGGTATTAGACCTTCTCTTTATGTGGGTTTTTATCTTAAAACGACCCATAGTGTATTTCGAAGGCGTTCTTGAGCCTATATACAAAGCTTTGAATAGACATATATTGGGGTGCTCCCAATTCCTTACTTTCCGTGCGCCTCGGACCTGCCCCAGGGAGCTGCAGGGCCAACAGCTCTGAGAAGCGGGGTGGGGAGGGGGACGTCTGTCTCGAGGCCCTGGGCGTCGTCGCTGTGGGAGCTGGAGAGAGACTGAGGCAGCCGAGGGGCTGGTGATCCGGGCTCCCCCAGGCCAGCCCAGCTCCACTCAGCTAGTCCTCCCCGTGGCTTGGTCTCTTTTCTCTCTCTCACTCTGTTTTGCTCTTTGAAAAACCTTTCAGGGTTTCCTCCCATTTGAAGCAAACTCAGGGAGGGAGGCTTGGGAGGGGACGGCCCTTCCATTCGGTTGAAGCCCGTCTGTCTGTCCCGCACAAACGGCCCTGAACGCCGACAGCGGGTGCAGGAGGCGGCTCCGTGCCCGGCAGCGATTCTCCTAGTGCCGTGGAAGGAAGTAGAACCCAAAAGGCGCTCCCCAGCGGGGCAAAGGAGCCGACCTGCCTGCCCCTGCCCTCCTTCCAGGAGTAACATTAGCAATAAAATGCATGGAATCAGCCACTCCCCCCGCCCCATCCTTGTCCTTTTCTGCCGAGAGCGGCTGTTGGCAGAGCCGACTGCGGGGACCTGGGTGTTACCTGGAGCCTGGGGTTGGGTGAGCTTCCCTCTGGGACCTTCCTGTGGGCTTCGGCTGTTCTTGGCAGGCTCTGCGCGAGAGCCAGCAGCACCGGTAACTGAAATTCTGTCTAACTTCTGTGTCCAGCACGTACATCGTACCGGCCAAGTTCGGCACGGTTTGCCTTTCTCGGAGCGGTCGCGGCCCCGGCAGCTGGCGGGGGCGCCGATCTGTCCGCAGTTTCCTGTTTGGGCCTCACCCGGCACCTGCAGCAAAGAAAGCATGCAAACAATTGGGCACCACCGTCTTCAGATAAAACTTTTTTTGTTTTTTCTTTTAAGATTCTATTTATCTGAGAGAGAGAGAGAGTGCAGGGGGAGGGGCAGAGGGAGAAGCAGACCCCACGGTGAGTGTGGACCTGGGCTCGATCCAACCATCCCATGACCCAGGAGATCATGACCTGAGCCGAAACCAAGAGCTGGACGCTTCACCGACGGAGCCACCCAAGCGCCGCCAAATAAAGCTTTAGGTATAAGATCAGGTGGGAGGTTGGATTTGGTGCGTGGGCTGCGGTGGGCTCGGCTCTGCTCTCTCCAGGGTCTCGGGGTCTCAAAGGACCCCCACCCCCCACATTGATGCATCCTCTGCTCTCCGACCTTACTCCATTGTTTGCGGGCCGGGGGGCTCAGCTGAACACTGGGAGCTGGAATTATGACCCTCATTTGACAGACAAGGAAACTGAAGCAGAACCACGGTTTTTTCACCCAAGGTCATTGAGCTGGGTGGGCGGAGCTTGGAGTCCTATTGGGATGGCTCTGCGGGCTCCTCTTGGGCATGACGCTCTCTCCCGACACAGGACTAGGTGGCCAGTGGACATCGGTCTGTATGGGTACCTCCCAGGACCATAGAGACAGAAACTGTGGATCTCGGTAGGGAGAAGTGGTAGACAGAATGAGGGGCACGGATGAGCTGGTGAGCATCAGATGAAAGACTGAACTCACAGGGGCACGAATCCGTGCTCCCCCACAGTTCCCAATCCGCGGCCCACCCACCTCTCGGCGGGGCTGGTGAGCCCTCCAGCTCTCTGCGCTCTCCGGGTCTTTGCCGTCCTGCTCTCCTGGTTTTGTCCTGGGTTTCTTGCCAACGTCCTGGCTGCCCCTCCCCCACTCTGGTCTGGGGGCTGCCCGTCTGCCCACGTCTAAGTGTTGGGGGCTCAGGCTTAGCCCACCACGGAGCTTCCTGGCTCTCCGCTGTCCCGGCAAGCGCCCTGGGGAGATGCTCCCCCTCTGGGTGCCTTGCGCCCTGGAAGCAGAAGCCACTTCGGAGAGGTGACACCTTCACGGGGCAGACAGCCCCCTGGAGCCGTTGAAACCCCGGGGCCTTCGTTGTAAACCCGGCTGATGCAATGTTATTGCAATACCGCAGCATGAGGCGTGAGTGTGTTTTTAAACACTCGGTGCTTACTGTTAGGCTGCCGGGCTCCAGGCCCTGAATGTCGGGCCACTGTCAGTGAACTTGGGCAAGCTGACCTGGAACGTCCCGTCATCCTTGATGTGATCAGGCTGCCAGCCCCGCTGCGTGGCCACTGAGCATAAAAGGCAAATGACACCCAGCTAGCCCCATGGTGGCTGGAGGACGGTGGGCCCGGTGACCTCTGTCTGGGGCGGCCCAGGGCAGCAGAACCCACGGCCGGCCCGTGCCGAGCCGACGTGCTAGGAAGGTCTCCGTGCCCTTCCGAGGTTGTCAGTCCCCACGCTTCCTCCAGCCCGGGCAGGGGTGAGCCCTGCTTATTCCTGGGTCAGCCCCTTCCCTCCCTGCTGGTGCTGCACAGCCTGAGTCTGTAGGGAAGCACACCTTTCCGAGAGAAGGGGGAGCCCACTGTCTTCTTCCCTGGAACTGGGAAGTCCTTCTTCCGTTGGGTGGCTCCAACCTCCTGCTCGATCTCCGCGATTGCAGCCGGGGCCTTGGTACCGTTGGTCACGCTACGCCAAGAGCTCCAATGGCCGTCTCCACGCAGCCAGCTTCCTTGGGTTCACGGTCATCCGCACAAGCGCCCGCTGGTATTCTCCCGACGTGCCAGCCTCCTGCGTCCACAGCGGGCGTCTGTGCTCGGCTCCCCGGCAGGGTCACCTGCTTCCCCGTCTCACCGCCCGCGGCGGGGTTGTCGGGTCCTTGAAAAGAGAGCCCACGGTGGGCGCCTGCCGGCCAAGCGCTGTTGGCTGGGTGAGCGGGACAGGTGTCTGGGGGCTGGGAGAGGAGGTGGGTGTCCCAGGTGGGTATACACCAGACGGTACCGAGACCCCTGGCTCGTCCTGGATGCCCTGCAAATGTTCTTCCAGCTTTTACCTTTTGAATTTCTCCTTGAACTCTCCTTGACTAGATCCCCTTGCAGAGAATTTCCATCTTCCCACGGCTAAGCCTCCCTCGCCAACAACAGGCTCCTGTATCCAGCTCTTCTTACCATTTCCTGGTAGAGTTAAGGGTTTTCCTGACCTAGGTCCTGCACATTTGTTTTCCTTTTAAATAGAGCCCCCCTTTTAAAAAAGATTTTATTTATTTATTTGACACAGAGAGGGAGATCAGATCACAAGTAGGCAGAGAGGCAGCAGAGAGAGAGGAGGAAGCAGGCTCCCCGCCGAGCAGAGAGCCTGATGCGGGGCTGGATCCCAGGACCCTGAGATCATGACCTGAGCCGAAGGCAGAGGCTTGAACCCACTGAACCACCCAGGTGCCCCAAGACCCCCTTTTTTTTAAAGTATGCTGCAATGCGAGGCTCGAACTCACAACCCTGAGATCAAGACCTGAGCTGAGATCAAGAGTCGGACACTCAACTGACTGAGCCATGCAGGTGCTCCTAAATAGGCCATATTTAGGGCAGTTTTCAGTGAACAGCCAAATGTGGGGAAGGGACAGAGACCCCCCACAGTCCCTGCTGTCCCCACGGCCTCCACCACCATGAACAGCCTGTCTGGACCCGTCGTCACCCAGAGTGCACAGTGGAGCTTGGAGCTCACGCCTGGCACCGTGCGTTCGGCGGGTGTGGACAGGGGTGTGATGTCATCGATCCGCCCTCAGATTCCCATGGAGCGATTTCACTGCCCCACAACACTTGCTTTTCAGCTTATTTCAAGCCGTTGTATCTTTTTTGTTATTGCCAGGGTTCCTGAGTTCTTCTCTTCCTTCACGCTTTCTAATTAGTTAATGTTTGTATCAGGAAATTTCTTTTTTTTCCTAACTTTTTAAAAAAAAGATTTTATTAACTTATTTGACGGGTCAGGGGGAACACAAGCAGTGGGAGTGGGAGAGAGAGAAGCAGGCTTCCCCATGAGCAGAGAGCCTGATGCGGGGCTTGATCCCAGGACCCCAGGATCCTGACCTGATCTGAAGGCTTAACGACTGAACCACCCAGGTGCCCCTGTGATTTTTATGTGTAAATTCGTAATCAGACACTGCTGAATTCTCTGCGTCCCTAGTACTCTTTTAGGGGATTCTTTTGCATTTTCCAGGCATCGTCTGCAAGTAATTGTCCATATGCTGATGTCTTGCCAATGGCTCAACCTTCCCAGCTCACTCTACTTCTCCAGATGGACCTTTTCCCGGTCAGACTGGGACCCCAGCTCTTCACACCTTCGTCTGCCCTTCTCTATAGGGCCAGAGCTCCCAGGGTCCCCAGACTCACCTAAGACACCCACCTTACCATCCTCCGACCCCAAGGCGATCCGTGCTTCTGCCCCAACGGTACCGCACCGTGAACCTGCTCCCATCCCGGATTCTGCCCACGCCCCGTGCGCACGTGTGGAGCTGAGCCTATGCGGGCGTGGATGGATGTTTATGGTCTGAACTCTCCCGGAGTTCAGATGAACACAACTCGTTCTCACCATCCTAGACCGGCTCCCCTCTCTCTGAGCGACAGACACCCTCCGGGAGAGCTGAAAACCTCAGCGGGGCCCAGCTGAGCGTCCCTGAAACCCACACGCTTCCCGGTGGGCCCGCCAGCGGCCGCCGGGGGCCTGTCCTGGGGAGAGGAGCCCCCCTAATGCTGGTGTTCATGCCTGGGACCCACCCCGGTGCCTGTTTCACGATTTACTTCTGCCCCTACTTCCACCGACTCCTTCTTGGGTCTGCGTGGCTCTTTGGGGGGAGAGACAAAGATGCAGCGAGCGGCGACTCCTGCGGGGTGTGAACCCCGCAGACGGGACAGTCACTCCATCCTACCGCGCGAGTCCTCTGTGCAAACGCATTTCTTAATAAAGCAACTGCACCGTTGTCCTGCTGTTCTCGGGACGCCGGCGACGCGGAGACCGTCACCTCTGTCCCCCTTCTGGGGGCTTCCGAGCGGCGGACGGAGCCGCTTTATCTGTCCCTGCCCTCGGCCCGACCGCTCCGTAGAGGGCACCGGGCGGTCCCCCGCGTCGTGAGCAGACCTTCCCGCTTGTGTCAGCCGTCAGCATGACGGCCGACACAGGGTATTGATTTAATGACAACGATCACCACGAGGAATTGATCTAATGTTTTCATTACACTAAAAACGCTTTAACAAGTTCATTCAGAATCGGGCGATGGTAAAGATCCTCTCGGACCCGACTGTGTCCCCGAAGAAGGGTGACTCGCAGGCGACCTTCTGGGAAAAGAGCTTCCCCCCGCCCCCTGCGGTGACACAGCTTCACGCCGTGTGGCCGCCTTCTCCGAAGAGACCAGAGACCTCACTGTCTCTGTCAGGCCTTCCTGCGTAGAGATACTTGGGCGGCTGCTGTGACAGGAGCTCCCTGTCCTCAGGGCCCTGCCTCTTCCCCGCCTCCCCCGGCACCCCGGCCTTCCTGTCTCTGCCCTTGAAAAGCCCTTGACGAGGCTCCGCCTCCCTTGCTGCCCGCTGTCCGGTCTGCACCCGGGAGGTCAGCTTATCCACCCGGTTTCCCCGGCGGGGCGCCCAGCTAGCTCTCGGGTCTGACGGCTGCGGGCGTCCCAGAGCCGTGGTCCCCACAATGGGACGCGCCGCACCATCTCAGAGCCCCAACGTGAAATAGGGACACGGGCCCTGTTCACCGGTCGGTCAGAGTTCCCAGACTGCGACGCAGGGCACTCAGGGAGCCCAGGTGGGGCCCGCCACTGAGCGGCTCCCCGCCCCCAGCCCGGGTCCCGGGAACCGGGGTCAGAGCCCCCTTGCGGCACGGGGGGCCTGCCCAGAAGTCCCAGCAACAGGCTTCTTCTTGGCCCCGCCCTTATGCTTTCTATTTGCCTGGACAGGGCTCCTGGCTGTGGGCCTGTGGGGTCTGCCTCCCTGGGGGTGCCTTCAATTGGGGCCGGCCTGCGATCGGACCCACAGGTGCACTGCCAGCCCCGTAGCACAGGGAGCCCCGGGGCAGGAGATTTGTTCCTTTGTGGGGTTTGTGCTCCCCCCCTCAAAAATGTGGTTCTCGTCTTTTTTCATACAGCAGGCAAAATCCACGTCTCAGGGGCGGGGAGGGAGTAGCACATTACCCCCAAGCCCTGTGTGTGCTTCACAGGGCACACGGCAGCCCCGGCGCTGTGGGTACTTAGAGCTCGGCGGGTCCTGGCCAGAACTCGGGCCCAGAGCTGGAGTGGGACCCGCACTTGCGCTCACTGTCCGCAGGCCAGGTCGCGTGGCTTGGCACCACCCAGAGCAGGGAGCAGGGAGAGCCACCCCCACGGGCCAGGGGCATGAGGGGCGTTCCCCCTGCCCGGTCTCCCAAGAGGGGCCGGGTCTAAGCGCGGCTCCTGGAGGCCGGCGGGAGTCAGTGTCTTTGCTGCCGAGGCCAAGACAGACCCACCCCACTTCATTTCAAGGCCATAAAAGCATCTGGGGGTGCTTCTAAATGCCCATTTTCCCCGTGCTGTGCAAAACCCCAGCTTCCAGGTTCTCGATCCTTAACTGATGGGACATACATTTCAGAGGAGCTCTTTTCCAAGCGTGACTGACGAAGTGTGCACGCTTACGGGGCGCAGAGGAGAGCGTGAGATAAGTGCATAAACCCATTTGCTTTCACACTCCCCGTGCCCTGTTCACACACGTGGCCGGATATTGTCCGTCAGCTAGTGCCCGGTAACGAGCCACCACGGTCTCAAAGGCATTCATCTCATTGTTCTCACAAGCCCGCCAGTTGGCCAGGGGGTCAGCAGGCGGTTCAAAGGGGCAGGCGGGCCCACGTATGTGCCCCATGGGACTCCCCTCCTCTGACCCACGGGCTGCTCAGGACCCGTTCTTCTCCAGCGTGGGTGCTGGTGCCCCGGGGCAGGTGGAGATAGATGAAGGCTCGGGCGCACAGGCTCAGGGCTGACCGTTGGCACTTCTACCACAGTCCATTGGCACGTCAGATGCCCGAGCCCAGAGGCCGGGTGTGGGCTAGCAAGCCCTGCAGACCTACACAGCACACAGCGCAGGCAGCGGCTGTAAGAAGAGGGACAGCAAGCCGACACGCGACACGACTTGCCTCCTGTCTTTAAGTGTCCCTCACAGTCCCTTCCCTGACTCTGCTTTGGCCTGACCCTTCTCCGGAAGTTAAACCAGGGCTCCACCCACCACGGGCCGTGTTCTCCCGGTTGTCCCCTCCTCAGCGCTGCCCCTTCCGCTGCAGCCCTCGCTCCCTCCCTCCCTAAGGAAAACGAGATACTGGCTTGTGTTTACTTGGCACGTCCCTTACCTAAGACGAGGGCTCGTTTTGTTCTGAGCATCCTCGCTGCCGATGCTCCAAGAGTGATGGTGGCGGGGGTGGTGGCAACGATTGGTGAGTTTTTCTCTGGGTCCTCAGGGCGCAATTTAAAAACGTAAGCCTGCTTTTCCACAGGTTTGCCCGTGCGATACACAAAAGACACAAAATGCCTGCTTTTGAAGTTGTTCTTTTCTCCTCCGATTTGAATCTGCTCTAAAGGCATACAGATGGTGTTTTAAAAGTAGAGACACAATAATAGTTCTTCATCCCAGTTAAAAAAACAAACCTGCGGGACGCCTGGGTGGCTCAGTGGGTTAAAGCCTCTGCCTTCGGCTCAGGTCATGATCTCAGGGTCCTGGGTTCGAGCCCCACATCGGGCTCCCTGCTCAGCGGGGAGCCTGCTCCTCCCTCTCCCTCTTCCACTCTCCCTGCTTATACTCACTCTCTCTGTTGAATGAATAGATGAAATCTTGGGGAAAAAAAAAGCCCTGCATGGTTTCTGTTTTGTTTCGTTCTCAGAAATGGTCATGTTGGCGGTGGGATGTGCCGTAAGGTTCTCGATCTCAGTGGAATGTCTTGGGAGCGGCTGGCTCGGCCAGTGAGGCCAGAACAGTCGGACTGGGGGCTTGTCCGTGTCCCCAGCGCTCCCTAGTCGCCTGCGTCCTGCCTCCCTCCCTCTGCCCTGAGGTTCCCGAGCGGACCAATTTCTTGATATCAGTTGAGGATGTCTTGGGGCTGTGCTGGGTGGGAGTTGACGCACAGTGTGGCCTCTTGGCCACTCACGGTGGCCGGAGCCCGTGGACTCGGAGCCTCTGCGGCAATGCTCACGCCGGAGCTGGCCGGGAAGCCGGGCAGTGTGGGCGCACAGGCTCGGGACGTGGCGGCTCCCGGCCTCACCTGTGCGTCCGTGCCAGGGAGTCCGAGTCGCCTGCAGAGGGGGCCCAGACAGCACGGCTGCGGGGAGTCCGCTCCCCCTGAGCTCTGCAGGGCGTCTGTGTCCGCAGAGAAGTTGCACGTGAGCCTCCGAAGAGCCGTTGTCACCCCTGCTCTCGGAAGGCAGGTTTCCCAACAACCAGGTGCCTCACTGCCCAGTGGGATTCGCCGGCAAAATGCCTCCCCACCCCCGGCTTCCTCCGTGGAGCCCGAGCCCCCCGGGGCCCGAGAACCATGGACTTGCTGGAAGCGACGCGGGTGTATTTGGACACTTTACTGGGAGCTTGCTGTCTTCCCAGGAAGAGCAGGGGACCTTCAGAGAGGCCTGTAGGGGAGGCTCCTCGGCAGGACTGGTGGCCCCGGGAGGGAAGAGCACCTCAGCCCCCAGTGGCCGGGCTCATGGCCCACGAGGGGCCGTCCGCCCGGGGTGCTTCGCCGTCGAACTTACGGTACGTCCTGCATTTCGGCTTCTTCCTACGACCAAGCCTTTTCGGTGAAAATGGTGAATGCTGCGAGGGTCTTCCCAGAGCGCTCATGACATGACACGGTCACATAAGCCTGCATGTCGTCCTCGGAAGGGACCCTGCGAGCCAGCGCCCGCCCGTCACCAGGGCCATCGATGCCTCTCTGCGCGGAGGGTGCTTGGGTGAAACAAGGGTGAATTCTGGGGCCTGCACCTGCTCTTGAATCGCGGCTCTGCAGCCTGGTGTGACCCGAAGCAAGACACTTCCCAGCTCTAAGGCTCAGTTTCCCCATCAGCAAAATGGGGTGACGACAGCCTCCTGTAGGGATTCTCTCCTCGGTGCCCAGCACTGCACGGCTGAAAGCCACTGTCCCCTCGCAGGGGGTTCTCCAGCTTCCCCACAGAGAACTCCAGAGCCCACGGCCCCCTAGCCACGTGGTTTTGACGGACAGGGACCCAAAGGACGGGAGCCCTTCTCAAACAGCTGTGCTCTAGGCCTTGTGAAAATAGCCAGGTGACCCATTTCCCGGACTTTTCTTCACATGATCAGGTCTTGCAGAAGAAACATTCGGTTCTCAAGAAATGAACAACAAAGAATTTCTAAGAGCGATCAAAGGAGGATCGCCCACATCAAAGAAAGCGATTTCCAGTGGGTGTTCTGGTTGGATCTCCGGTCGGATCTCTGGCTGGATCTCCGGTGGGATCTCCGGTCGGATCTCTGGTGGGATCTCCTGTTGGGTCTCTGGTGGGATCTCCGGTTGGGTCTCTGGTGGGATCTCTGGTGGGATCTCCGGTCGGATCTCCGGTCGGATCTCCGGTGGGATCTCCGGTTGGGTCTCTGGTGGGATCTCTGGTGGGATCTCCGGTGCGATCTCCGGTCGGATCTCTGGTGGGATCTCCGGTTGGGTCTCTGGTGGGATCTCTGGTGGGATCTCCGGTGGGATCTCCGGTCGGATATCTGGTGGGATCTCCTGTTGGATCTCCGGTGGGATCTCTGGTTGGATCTCCCGCGGGATCTCTGGTGGGATCTCCGGTTAGATCTCTGGTCGGATCTCTGGTTCCCGATGGCTGACCAGACACCCGTGTTTTGCTAGTTCCGGAAATCTTTCAGCTGTGTGTTTGCCCACATTCCTCCCAGAGTAAACAGCATTTGCTGATCTTAATTATCTCTTCCCTTGGTGACTAAAAGCGATTATCCTGAACATCAAGGATGACTGAGTGAGACTGGAGGTAAATAGAATTAGAGCGAAACTAGAACATTTCCTGGAAAACAAACACCACCCATAACAAATTCTAATATTGCTTCTTTTTCTTAAAATCCTTTAGACGGAAAATGCCTGTGGTTTGAGTAAAGTATTATTTTCTCTTCTGCCGTTCATGTCTCATCTTCGCTGCCTATCCAGAGCATCTTAAAGTAGTTAAAATGAGTTCTCCTTCTCACAGTGACTCTGATTTTAGGCCTGAAAAATATAATTTGGGTTAAAACTCGATGGGGAGTCGCTCACGCGGATGGGTTGCCGTGGTGATGTGCTGGCGAACAGGGAGGAATGGCCAGCGGTATTTGCAAGAGCCTCGGGGGTCGGGCTTTGTCTCCACACCAGCTGGCGGGTCTCCTCTTTCCAGCACCCCTCCCCACCTGCCGCCTCCCTGAATCACTGCCCAGTGCCGAGACGATCACGGAGCAGGGCATTTCCTGGGGTCTCCGGGCGGGGCGCGCCCTTGCTAACAGATCCCTGATTTTGTTCGGCTACCGCGTGGCCAAGTGCTTCCTACGACAGCTTGCGCTCTTCCCAGACACAGACGATGCGCCTCCACTGGTTTAAGCTAAACATAGTAATTTCATTCCTGTGCCAGTAACTGGGTGGGGCCAGGCCTTAGGACAGCTCTGGCCAGGGAGAGTAGGAGGAAGACTGCTGCGGGCATCTGGGAACACTTTCCCTGCAACAGAAGCGGGCGGGTGAGGACGCTTGTCTGTGACCCCAGACATAGGGGTCGGAGGATCGGAGGCTTGGAGCCGCAGACCACATCCCGCCACCGGGCAGGGGAGGCTGAGAGCCTGGCAGAGACGGAGAAGCAAGAGTCGGGGTGTCTTTGAGGTGCTGAGCTCACGGGCGCTGAGGCTGCCAACACGTGGCCATCCCGACTTTTGGAAATAAGTTTTTGACCTTACTGCCGTGTTGTCTGCCCCCCAGATCCGTACGCTGCCATCCTCACCCCCTGTACCCCAGAAGGGAACCGTGGGAGACAAGGTCTTTAAAGAGATAATTAAGTTAAAATGAGGTCTTCAGAGACCATAACCCTAATGAGGATTAGGGTTATAATTAACATCTAACGGATTAGAATCAATAACTCACAATCCAATATGACTGGTCTTATAAGAAGAGGGACTTTAGACAGAGACATGGGCGTGCGCGGAGGGAGGACCATGTGACGGCACAGGGGGCAGACAGACATGGACGAGCCCAGGAAAGGGGCCTCGGAAGAACACACCCCACTGACACCTTGAGCTTGGACTTCAGCCTCCAAAACCATGAGGGAAGGATGTCTGCCGTGTCAGCCCCCACCTGTGGTACGGAGTTACGGCCATCCTAGGAGACCGGGACAGGCTTACGAAGCAAGCCGACAACGTTCACCCAACTCAAAGTGGCTTCAACAATGAGGACGACGTTGGCCGAGTTACATGCGAGAAGTCAGAAGGACAGCAACCTAGGGCGGTCTCCACGTGCCGTTAGCCACCGGGCTCTTCCATCGTCCCGCGTGCTCGGCTCACGGACTGGCTCTGGGGCATGACCGCTGCATTCCCAGCTCCCTCCTGTGCAGACACAGGGATGAGGTTCCTACGTGTCTGTTTTGTCAAAGAGAAGAGAGCCTTCTCCTTGTGTCTCACTGGCCAGAACTCCCACACGTGTGCATCCCAAACCAAGAACTGGGGACGTGTATGGAATTACTGTGGTTGGAAGGAACTAGGAAGGAGCCAGTTTTCAGCTACAAAGGGCTGCCAGGAACAAAATATGAGCAGTGATTTACTAATACAGAACAAGAAACTAGATTGGAAACTAGGTTGGGAGGCAACCAGCAGGGTCCGCCCCACCTGCACATCCAATCCCCTCCAAACCTACTGATTTTACCTCCTAAAGAGCTCTCGAATTCATCAACCTCTCTGCATCTCCTCTATCATGACTGTACCCAGCCACAGTCTTCTCCTGCTGGGACCTTTGCAGTAGCCTATCAGCTGGCTTACCTGCACACTCCCTGGTCCCCTCTGTCTCTTCTAACGACAGCCTAAATGATTTCTGAAGAATACGAATCACATCAAGTCTCAGCTTACTCAAAATGACACAGTGGTTCCACTATGGCTTAGAATAAAGGCACACCTCCTTACCTCTACCTGCAAGACTGCTGGATCTGGTCCCTGCCTGGCCCGCTGCCTCGTCACAGGCCACAGAAATGGGGTGCTTTTATTCTACTATTTCTCAAATTCACATTATGCTTCTCCACTGTGCTGTTTCAGCCTGGGCTGTTCCCTCTCCCGAGGACCCTGTGCCCCCGACTCTTCCCGTGGTGGATGCCTACTCATCCCTCAGGCCTTCCCGGTCCCTTTCTGGGGGAAACGTCCACCTTCTCTGACAAAGGTCAGCCCATGACCATGGGACCAGTCCACACTCAGAGGCCTAAAGGTGAACTGGTTATTTGCACAGGTTGAAGGGGCTCCGTCCCCTCCTGGCTGCCCCCGGGCCCACTCACCCAGCTCCCTCCCACATCTGGGGCCGTAGTGCGGCTCTTGCCTTGATTCCATTCCCACAGGGCCTGGCCTTAGTCGCAGGTGTGGTCTGCGTGCAGGAGTGAGTGCTGGGAGCCCCGGGAGCCAGGCCCCGGGAATTCCGCACAACCTCTCCCTGCCGTTCCATGGGCCAGTGCGGACCTCGGACACCCCAAGCTCACGATGGGGCTGGCGACCTCGTCCCCTAGTCCCGGCCCGTGGTGGAGGAGCCTGGGAGCGCTCCTCTCCTGAGCTTGGTGGCAGTCCCCTCTCGCGTGGGAACTCCCAGGAGCAGCCGTGGCCACGACGACGTGGCTCCTGTCCCCCCACCCCCACCCCGGGTCCCCTGCGCCCCGCTCAGGGCCGGGAAGGGAGTCAGGACGGAGCTACCACATTGGACGGCCGGCTCGACAGGATCGCTCCAGGTTCACCGTGAAAGGCAGCTGGGGCAGCCCAGCGCGCAGAGGGGAAAGTTGGGGGCGCGACGGTACCTCTGCTGGAGGGCGTCTCGCGCGACCGTCTAAGACGCCGTCACAGCGGTGCCGTCGCGGAGAACACACTCAGCACGTACTGCTGGTTACAAGCCACGGGGGAAGGAGTTCCTCTCCTTGCAGTGAAGTCTCCCATCGCTCGAACATCCTCTCCGGCTCGCCGCCTCCCAGCGCGACACCGGCGCTCTGGGTCCCAGCCTGGCGTGTCCTCGGGGCGGCGCTCCGAGACCCGAGCCAGCGCGCCTCCCGCGAGCCTCCCTGGATGGATCTGTGGCGCCCCGGGTGTCAGGCCGTCTTCCCGGCTGGAGGGCCGGCCCCTGCAGGCCCGCCGTCCGCGCCTGGCTGTGTCTCTGTCACCTGGCACGGTGTTGGCACAACAGTGACTTCCCTCTGGGTGGCCAGGAGGCTGAAAACCTGCGGGTTCCTGCGGCCCAGGGTCTGAAATCCAAGTGTCGGCTGGGCCACGCTCCCTCCGAAACGACGGTCTTCCCGCCTGTGCCCGCATCTGGATCGTTGGCTTACAGACCCTGCCTCTGTCGTCACGGGGGCTGTCCCCACCTGTCTCTGTGTCTCTCCTCTCACAAGGACACCAGTCATCTTAGATCAGGGCCCCCAGCTTAGCCAGGTCATCTCTAGCTGAGCCACGTTCATGGACATAGGGGGTTCGGCTGGGGTCATATCCTTCTCCGAGACATGATTCCACCTGCGATGATGAGGAAGAGAGGGCAGAAGGAAGGAAGTGAAGTGAGATTAGCCCCTCGGCCCGGGCTGCTTCCTGCACCCTCCCGGGGGAGGCCTCCCCCTCTGTCAAAGGCTCCTGGCTGCTCCCACATCCTCACCCCGAAGGAGGCTCAAGGCCAGGCTCCAGGTCATCGCTCCAACGCAGGTGTGGCTCGCCTTTGGGTCTCTCGGCTCATGTCTCTCCCGCTCCCTCCTAGGATCATCCAACACCCCAGCAACTTTTGGATGTCTAGTGACCACAGCATTTAAGAAAGACCTCTGCTTTGAGGGGGAATGAGCCTTTCTTGGTGGGCGGAGTGTGGGGTGGTGGTACCTTCTCCGGGGCGTGTCCCCCACCCCAGGGATCAGGGATTCATCTCCCCTGAAGAAGGTGGGCTCCACCAAGCAGGACACAGGCATCTGGGGGTGGTGGAAGAGTGTGGGTCTCTGAGCCGCCATCCGGGGACCGCAGAAGCCTGTCCTAGACGTGGACACAGCCGGGGCCACACCCAGACCAGGGCCCAGGGAGCTCCGGGGCTGTGCCCCGGGGTCTGTGTCTTGGCATTTCCCTGGCGAGTCTGGGGTTTAGCTGCATGTGCGGCTGGGGGGCTGGTCACTGCTGGTGGCTCTGCTCGGCTCGGGCTCCCGCACCCCTTCCTTGCCCAGCGAGGTCTCTGCGGGCGCCTCTGCCTTGTCTGGGCTCGTTTTCATACCAATGCCCCTCATGGACCCCAGCCCAGTGCGAGTTCCTCTGAGGGCCTGGGCTGCTCCTTCCTTGTACTTTGCTCATGTTCTGCAAGATGGCAGGTGCTCAAACGCCGGTGGAGCCGGGAGCGTCCGGGGCCGGTGCAGAGCGTGGGGCCCGTGGGGAGCAGCGCTGATTCCCCGCAGTCACCGGGCCTGCGTGCCTGCTTGCACCACGTGGTGGCTCTCGGGCCACTGTGTGATGTCATTCAGCAACTGCAGGGCTGGGGAGACGGGAGCCCGCGCCGGACGGCTCCAGCCCGGGCGCCCCGCGGGGGGCCCCCAAACCTGCTGGGACACGCTCCACCACGTCCTTGCCATTTCCAAACCTCACGCCAAGAAGAAGAGAGAGAGCAAGGGCGGGAGAAGGGAGGAGGCAGGCAGACCGAAGAGGCTGGCGGGCCCAGCTGGGAGGAGGGCCCGCCCTCTGGCAGGCAACGTGACCCGCCAACCCCCCCATGAGGCTCCTCTCCCGCCGCCTGCTCTAATAAACTTGAAACTCCAGTGACTCAAGTGAAGATTTCAGATTAACATTTAAATTAACACCGGACTGGAAATCTGGAGGCCCAGGTCGCTGATGTGACTCTGTTAACTTGTTCTGTGACCTGGGGCAGAAATTTAAAATGATCTTTTCTCATCGAGCTGGCCCTCCATGGGGAGGTCAGGGCGGCAGACCTGGAGGACGCCTCCCCTCACTGCCCGTCCCGGAAGCCACGGCCTCCCATGCACGCGGGGACCGTCTTTGGCCCTGAGACGCTCTGCTCGACCCGTGAGTGTGGACCCTCCGCACGCTGGGGTTCTGGGCTCCGGGCAGCCAGGGTCACAGGGGGAAAGGCACGAGTCATGGGCCTCGCTGACCACCAAGGCTTGGTGATGCCCAGGGGCCCCGCCATCAGCGCAGGCTCTGCGGGGTCCCTCTTCGCAAGCCCTCCTTTACAGGGCCTGTCAGGTGCCCCCGAATCCCGAGGGGAGGGGAACAGGTGTTAAAAGGTGACTAGATGGCCCCTGGAGGCCAGACCGCTCTGGCCTTGTGGTCTCTCAAGAGCCAAGAATAGCCCAGATCCGGCCGGAGTCGGCAACGTGGTTCTGCAGCACAGAACAGAGAGCCCGTGGGGATCTGGGATCCCAGGCGGGTCACCAGGTCAGGGTGGGGATTCCAAGAGTCTGAACAATTCCAGAGGGTGGGGGAAGGAGCTGACCTGTGTGTGTCTGATGCTTTACAGACGCTGTAATTCTCGGCCTAGGGTTAGGGGAGTAACGGTAAGTTGGGTTTGCCCAGGCGTAGGGCCAGCTGGGAACAGCGGTGGTTGAGCAGTGTCCTGCAGGACAGAGCACTGCTGTCCCCAGCAGCGGGAGGCCAAGACCTGCAGCTCTTGGCCTGCTCTATCTCTGCACTCCGTGGTCCGGAGGGCTCTGGCCAAGCTCATCAGGGCCCCCACCGTGGGCTGGGAGGGACAACGCCAGGGCCGAGGGCACGTGCCACCTCTCCCTTCAGGAAGATTCCAGAACAGGGTCCGGACATGCCCAGCTGTCAGAGACAGGGACAGGAAGTGTGTGCTTCCTGTGGCCAAGCCTGTGGCTGTACATTCCTTCACTGGGGACGGAGGGACACCAGTGGCAGAAGGAGAAAATGCCACGCGGACAGGCCAGGCGGTGGCCGACGCCCCCGGCAAGAGGCCAGCGAGCCTTCCGTCTCCCACTGGCGATGGCCTTGGAGAGACAGACTGCTTTGTTCAGGGCAGATTATGCCCAGAGACCGAGACTGTCCTCACTAGTAACTTATATAACGTAGGTTCACTGCAGGAATCCCAATGCTAATACCCTCACAAGCCAGAAGCGCGCAGGCTAAGGTCTCTTAAAGAGCCAATAAGGAAATGACACACTCCGAACCAATGACAGATGAATTCCACTGTTGTTCCAGGCGAAGGGGGGATGAAGGAAACAAAGCCCAGGTTTAGCGGAGGTGAACTTCTCCATCACTTGTTTCTCCATAGATCACTCCTTCCAACCAGACGCTGGGGGCCAGCTGCCCGCACGGGTCCCTCGCTGCTGGGCCACGGCGCCCGGTGTTGGCAGGGAAGACAGGCTGTTCTGGATGGTCTCTCTCCAGGGACCACTGCATACCTTCCACGGTGCCCACGAGGAGAAGCCTGGCCACGGCAGGAACAGGTGCCTCGAGACCTTCAGAGAGCTACTGAGATTCAGTAAGGGGTAGACTGGCCCGGTCAGAGCGCTCTTCGGAAGTCCTCCCGAGTCCCCAGTGTTCAAGCAATGAGGGAGATTCCGTGATAACGGCCACTCCATACGTTCATCTCGAGAAGCACTCGGTAGCACGGTGATTTTGGTAACATCATCCTGACACGGCCTCCCCAACGTCAGCCATTTCTTTCTGGGATCGAAACAGCTTCATCCAAATAGGTTCCAACCACAAACAACTTGGTCTGAAACAAGCTTGAAATCCCCACCATGAGACACGTGTGGTCCTGGGCACACGGACGGGGCTTCTCGTTCCATAACAGGGAATCAAAGTGGTCCGGGGCTGCTCACAAGGGCGGAGAGTCACCTGGCCAGGTGGGGGTGGAGGGGGGACGGCGCCCGGGCCTGAGCTCTCCCTCCGATGTGGCCGCGCAGGGCGGCTGGCTTCCCAGAGACACGCTTGCTCACCGAATCCTGGCGCAAGGTGTTTGATCTCCCTGTCTGGGCTGAGGGATGGGGCTGGTACTGGGGTCACTCTCACGGGGCTCTGTGCATGTGGAAGGCGTGCCACATGGGAGCAGCCGGGAGTGTGAGTGGCCGGCCGGAGTCTGGGGGCCTTTGTTCTCATCGGTGTGGGCTGAGCCCTCAGCCATCCCGTTCAGAGGATGATCAGGAAATAACTCTAAGGCCGTGGGGGTCTCTGGTGCCAGAATTTACATGCTGGGCATTTAAAGGTTGTGCTGTTGTAACAAAAGGACTGAGATGCTTGAGTAAGAACGTGCTCATCCTCCTTCTACACCAGAGCGGTCCTGAATGGTGGGGGCCTTGCTTGGGGCGGGGGGTGCGGGGGTCATGCAGAAAACCAGGTTCCCCCAACATCCCTCATCCACAGTTGGGGCAAAGACGGCAAGTCCAGAATCAGTTTCCTGTTGAGCAAACACGGCTGAAGTTAGAGGCATCATTTCATTTACTTGTCAGGGGTGACAATTCTTAGCTGGGCCGGCAGAGCCTGGAGCGAAGGGACAAAACCAGCCATGTAGCCCATAAGAGGCAAGTTTCCGAGCCTCTCTGAGACTTCGAATCCAGCAAAAATGTGTCACTGGGAGCAGGGCTCAGTTTGGGACAAACCTTTCCCATAACGCGCTCAGGTTCCCTGAGTGTAATTAATGTCACCCAGTGGGGTTTGAAGGTCTCTGACGGGCTAGGAGCAAGGGTCTCTCTATTTTTTAAAAAAGCATATTTTAAACGAAAAGGTCAAAGGTGTGTGGCTTTAAAAAAAGACACTGCACCAAAGAGTACACAAAGGAAACGAGTCTCTGAAAGCTCTGCTGTCTCCGCTTGCGGAGAAGCCGTCGGAGGGCGGGAAGCTTCCCGTTTCCAGGGAGCGCGCACGTGCTGAGGGTCCGGCCAGCGAAGGGCTCGGAGGGGCCTCCCCCTGCCCCTTCCCAGGTAACAGATCCTTCGTGCCTTGTTCAGCATGCAGGGCCCTGATGGACGAGGTGGAGCATGACGTCACCCAGGCTCGGCAGAAGAAGACCAAGGTGGGCTCCTTCCGAATACGCCCTGACGGGACGCAGGAGAGGAGAAAGGTAGCGGAAAAGAAATCATGAGCCAGTGTATAATTGCGGATGTGGGCAATTACCAACCATTTATCCAAACAGCAGTTGGTCTTAATCTTGTAACCTTCCTCTTGTTCAGGGCATCAGCTCTAAATTGCTTCTGCGTCCTGGGGGACCCGAAGTAATCTTTAAGCTTGAAATTGAAGTCTCTCTCCCAGCACCTAAATTTTGTGTCTCGTCATGTCGGAAGACACTGTGGCACTATTGTTCCTCGGGATAAAAATAGCACTTCCACGGTTCTCGGCGAGGCCAGCGGGGGCCCAGAGCGGCTTCGGGGGCTGCCTAGAGCCCCTGGAGCGTGGAGCGCCCTCCCCCAGGCTCCCCCCGCTCCCTCCGCGGTCTGCAGGGCAAGCTGGCGGGATGGCAATGCAGAGCCGTCTCCGGCACAGACACGGGCCGTTGTCGGAAGGGAAAGGAGGACGAGCTTGCTCCGCGGAGACCCCTGGAGAGGGGCCCGCCCCTGCACCGAGGGTGCGTCTGAGCAGCCAGAGCCCGGAGTGTCGGGTGGGGCCCGTGAGCACCGGCTCGGCTCCTCCCCAGCCTGGCACTAGGTCCTGGTGCTCCAAACACAGAAGCCGATGCGATGCCACCCTGAGCAAAATACAGTCGGAGAAATGGTCCCACGGCGTCGCCCGCCTCCGAGCGAAACAGAAACCACTTTGGGATTCCTTGCTCTTTTGTCCAATGCACCGCACTCTATTTTAGGGCAAATAATCCAAGTGGGCTGTCTGCTTTCTCCTGGTTGTGTGCCCATCAGAGAGGAAGGGAGGAGGAGAGGACCAGGTCTGGCTGAGGACTCCACGGGGGGTCGCGCTGCGTGACAGCCCTCACGGAGGGCCTCGGGGGGATGCTGGCCTCCGCTGGAGAGCGGCACGCTCGCCGCCAAGTCAGCACATCCGCTGCGCACGAGGGCGGGAGCTCGGATCTTTCTTGCGTTCCTTGTGTCTTGAAGTCAGAGACAAGGGCAGACCCCTGTTTGGATTGTGTCGCCAGGAGGATGATGGTGACCGTGCAGGCTGCGCTCCCCGCCTATCCCCAGGTCCTCCCCCGGCCCCACGGGGTCACGCGGACTAGAGAGCAGCAGCCCCGGGCCCCGGCGCCGGCCCCCGCAGACCCCCGCGGCCGGGCAGGCCCAGGGAGGTGTCCGTGCGCAGGCTCACACGGCTTCGAAGATGAACGGGGTGCTGACATCAGCGTAGGTTAGCATGTGGGTCATCGGAGGCTTTGTCAGCGCACCTAGGCTGGGGACAGGAGGACGTCTGTCTTTCGAGAGTCGCAGGCCGGAAGGGAGGGTCGCAGGCGGAGGGAACGAGGCGGCCCGCAGAGCCCCGGGCCCGCGGTGGGCGGATGGAGGGCGCGCGGGGGCTCGCGGGGGCACACGCGGCCCTCCGCCTCCGGGCTCCCCGGCGTCCTGGCCCAGGTCCCGCCCAGCGGGGACTCGCGTTGACCTGGAGAAAATGGGCCTGCTCTCCCCCTCCTCCCCTGCCAAGCACATTCCGCTTGCAGTCAGTCGAGCTGAAACGAGTTTTCATTTTGCCGCAAACCTCGGTCTGCGGGGCTATTCGGAAGCCCTCCCCCGGCTGTTCGGCTTCAGTCCGACCAGGGCGACCTCACGGTCGCGGCTACCGGCAGTGGGCGCCGCCCTGGGTCGTGCTCCCCGGAGCGGGGCTCCCCGGCAGGCGCGTGGGTGGCTCTGCTGAGCCTCGAGAAGGCGGGACTTGAAAGCCCCCTGTTTGGGAACCGCGTGGCTTTGGGGTCAGGGGCGGAGGTCAGTCTTCCTGCCTCTGGCCGGCTCCCAGCAGAAGGACCCCAATGGCCCCATTGTTGAAAGAACCCCGCCTTCTTCCCCAGGAAGCTCCTGGAACATCTTGCATCGTCCAGCTCAGACAGCGCTCCCCTGCTGGGATTCGAAACCCCGTGGCGCTGTTTTCTGCGGCCAGCAGGCCGCTTGGCCGCACTTGAAATGCAGGGGCGCCTCGCGGCGTGAAGTCAGGCCCTTCAAATGTCCGTCTTGGATGGGGGCCAGGCGGAGCTCGCCTGGTGTGGCTCCAGAGGCATTTCTCTGTCCTTCTGCTGTGAGCTCGCAGGATGCGCCGTCTCGGCTTGGTATTGGGCACCGAACAAAAGCAGCTCAGAGCAGGACGTGGGAGGAGGGGGGCGTGCGCCGGCCACCCGGCTGGGAGAGGCTTGGATGCCCGGGGCCCTCGTGGGCCGCAGGGACGCGCCGGCCAGAGGGGCGACGCCACACACCTTCTCACATTTTTCTGCTTTTTCTCCCCCTGCTCACTCTGCGTTTCTCCCCGGATAAAGGGAAACACTAACACGCAGGCCGTGTCCTCCGAGCCGAGGGAGCGAGGCCCATCCCGGGGCCCTTGGAAGGCCTCCTCTTCCCCGAAGCCCAGGCGGGAGCCCCAGACAGGCCAGGGTGGGGGGCTGGGGGTGCAGCAGTGTGAGCTGGCCTGCGAGCACCGCGTGGGGCATAAATGCACGAGCTGGTAGTCCGGGCCGGGCTCGTCCGTCTGTCCCGCCGGGTGCTGGGGCTGGTCTGCGAGAGGCACGTGGGCCCCCGCTGCTCTGGGCCGGGTCTCGCTCAGTGAGAAGATTCGAGGGGGCGTATTCGGCCCCCAGAGGGCGGCCAGCTGTCCCATCCCTGCGTGCCTGCCAGGCCGCGCCCCTGGTGGCCCCAACCGTGTTGGGCGGGCCGTGCAGTCTCCCTGTCCCTTGCCTGCTCTCGCTGGCCTTGCGTTGAGCCCTTGCTTCCATCTTTCGTCCCTCAGCTCCGCACACACACGGGTCAGGGCCGGGCTGCCCCTGGGGCCACTAGAGCCAAGGACGCCCAGACGTGGCCACCCGTGGGGCCACCAGCGGGATGCTGGGAGGCAGGGACGCCGCGAGAGCTGTCCCTTGGAGGCCTGGGACTCCGGGGGAGCGGGGCGGGGTTAGGGGAGTTGGGGGGAAGCTACGGCAGGGGCAGACTTCCAGCAAGACCTGCTCTCAGCCTGACCGTTTCTCCCGGCTGAGCAGGAAGGGACTGACCCCCCAGGGAACAGCCCCAAGCACGGGGTTGTCCGTCCTGGGGATCCTCCGAGCACGTCTCAGGTGCGCGGGCGCGGCTTCCGGGAAGGCCCCGGCGGAGTTAGGCCGAGCTAACCCGGGAGAGCAGGGCGTTCTGGGCCGCCCCCCTCCCAGAGCCCTGCGCGGGCCGCTCCCATGCCCTGGGGGCCTGCCGAGCCCACGGCCGCCGGGGGACCCCTTGGGCACACCGCCCTCCGCGGGCCTCCCCCTTTGAGTCGTGCTCCCAGATCCAAGTGCGGAAGTGTGGGTGCTCCCGCACGGAGGAGGGAGCCCCGCCCGCTCTCTTCCCGGCCAGACCCCGGGGGAGGACGCCCCCACTTCTCCGAGCTGGGACGGGCCAGGCCCACACGCAGTTGCCGCACAGACTCGGCGGGCTGCGGGGGTCTTGGCCCCCCACCCCCGGCCCGAGCAGCCTGCAAGGGAACGGCGCGCGGCAGGGTCTGAGCAGCGGCCCCCTGGGCTTGGACGGACCTCATCCTCCAGGGAGCTCGCAGGTCTTCGGGGGCCGATGTTAGGAACGGCTGCTGCGACAGATGGGCGTGCAGCACACCGTCCCCGGCCCCCAAGACTGAGGAGGTTTGCCGGGAACATTCTCGGGTCTCCTCGTTCTAAACGGAGACACGAAGTTCACCCACGGCCACATTTTGCTTGCCGTTGTTTAAGGAAACATGCATGCTTGTCCCCGTCTCGCCGGGCCGTGTCTCCGCAGCGGAGCAGGGACAGGGATGCGCAGAGCCCTCCCCGCGGTGCCCGGTGCTGCACGTGAGCGGCTGTCCCCGCCCGACTCCTGCCCTGCGTTGGGACAAAGCCACGTCTGTGCGGCGAGAGGCAGGCGGCATCAGCTCCCAGTTCCCCCCTTACCTGTTTCCAACACGCCCGGCGGCAGGGGTCATAACACAGTGAGTGACACAGCCCAGGGCGATTCGGAGGCAGTCGTTTTATGTTTGCTTTTTAAGCAAGCGTGTGTCCTCCTCTCCTAAAAAGGACAGCAGCCGGACCTGCAGGAACGGGTGTAAGTGAGTTTTCTACTCTTGTGCTGGAGCCCCAGAGCCTGGAGGCAGCGGTTTGGGGACTTACACTCTGTCCACGGGATGCAGGACCTCCAGGTCCACGGGCTCCCACCTGGAGGGACCGGGATGTAGCCGTCTCGTGTCGGAGCAGTAGCTGAAAATGCAGCACACGAAGGTCTCCTTTGCCTCGACTCAGTGAGACTATGCGGAGTCCTCTAAACTTTGAAAGTTCAAACAGCAAATCCCATCAATCCCTAACGATGACGGTGTAGACTAGAAGGAAGGCTTTTTTTGGTAGATTCTTTTAACACCTCTGGAAGGTAAATAAGACCACTTAATTAGCTTCATTTTTTTTTTTTTGCCAAGTAATTTCTATGCCCAACATGGGGCTCGAACTCACAACCCTGAGATTGAGAGTTGCATGTTCTACTGACTGAGCCAACCAGGCACCCTTAATAAGCTTCATTTCAGAAATACAGTTGAGGCCCAGAAGGCTTTCGTGACTTCCTAAATTTTGGCAAATTAGTATTAATTTAGCTTGCTGATAAGTCAACATAGACAGAGTCCACATCATTTGCTATCAATAGAGCTACCTCATCCTGTTACATCCTGTATAACACGAGATTCCCCCAGCATCTCGGAGTTGCGCAGTGCACAACAGGCACTACTGTATGTGGGGCCCTGTTTGCTATAGAGATGAGAGGCACAGGCCTTTGTAATAGACCAGCTAGAAGCGGAGGGGAATTTAGTCCCTTGGCAATTTTCAGACTATAGCCTGCCACCTGTTAGTGGGCCATAAAATCGGTGTGGTGGGGGGAAACCAGCGTGTAAAAATATAAAGTGTCAGAGTGCATCTTACAGCAAAGGAAATGCTATCTCATGACACCACGTAATGAGCTGCGATGCAAAAAGTGGGTCATGTCCAAAAAACTGAAAGCCACCGTACCAGATGGCTGTTCTCAGCATGGGACAGTAGCCTAAAGATATTTCATTTGGGAAGATTATTAATACCCAAACAGTGCTGCAGTAATTCCTGACTCCCTCTACAGAAACCGCCAGCACTTGTCTGAGACCAGACACCATGGCGGACCTGGCCGGGAGCTGGTGCTCTGTACAATTCCTAGGCCGAGCACTCCGGGCAGTGGGGCCGGGCTATTGTCTCCCCAGCCCAGCAGCGGCCCCAGCGGCTCTGTCCTCGCACGGCGGCCTCCCTGCATCAGGGGTCCAGGTGCAAGTTCCGCCTGTGCTGAATGTGGTGTAGACAAGTTCTCACCCAGAGGGAGTGACACCCTGACCGTGGGCAAACTGCATGGGATAACCTGACGACATACGTTTGTTCTTTGTCTTCAGTTCCCGACACACAGCTCCTGAGACCGGGATGAGAGCTGATGCTAATGCGGTGACCCTTGGGGCTGGACTCTCAACCCCACCTGAACCCCCTGGGGAGGGGAGGGGGCTGGAGACAGAGTTCATTCACCAATAGCCGACGATTTACTCAACCAGGCTGACATAATGAAACCCCCATGACGACACTCAGAGTGAGAAAGGGAAAGCTTTGCGTCTTGTTCTTTTAACACTTGGGAAATTTGGGGCAACCCTCTTGGGTCCCCTCCCCCCTTGGGAGCCTCATACTATCACTTTGCTATTGCTCAATGAACTTTGCTTTACTGTCTACCAAAAATTTAAAAAGTTGGGGGCGCCTGGGACGCTCAGTTGGTTAAGCATCTGTTGTTGGCTCAGGTTGTGATCTCAGGCTCCCATGTTGGGCTCCCTGCTCAACCAGGAACCTGCTTCTCCCTCTCCCTCTGCCCCCTCCCCCCTGCTCATGCTCTCTCTCTCAAATAAACAGCTAAAATCTTACAACAACAAAAAAAAACCACGTGGGGAAATTTGTTCCGAAGCCCCACCTCCATCCCCAAAGCACTTCTCTCCTGGGTCACGGTCAGGAGAGCCTTAAAGACCCACGGCTAAACCCCTCTCCGGGGAAAGGAACCAGCCCACTGGGGGTCTCCACTGATGGAGACCCTGACTCAGGCCTCCCGAGGGAGCCTGCTGGAGCACTGGACCGTTGGCGGGAGCCGGTCCGTGCCTGGGAGGCTGGAGGGCAGGTCTTTTCTGTTCAGTGTCTGGCGCTACGTGTGGAGCCCTTGGGGAAACGGGAGACCAGTGCCGGCCGGCGCCCCAGCGTGGTGGGGGAGCCTGGACATGGAGTCGGGGAAGGTCGGCGTTCTTCCTCGCATTTTCTGGTCAGCCAGAGGAGGAGATGGTGCGCAGCTGGATTGCAGGGCGGGGAACTCTACCGAGCAAGCGGGAATTTGGGGGATCACCCCTCCGTTGGTCTGTGGACATGGTCGGCCCACAGCCAGCATTTTAATAAATGTTACTTTGACAACAATCGTGAATAAAAATGTCTTCAGGAAACCGTAGATCACCAACCATAAAAAAAAACCAAACCCAAACAAAAAGCAACCCCCCAAAAACAAACCAGAAAGGTGTTTTTCAGTTTTTAAGTACAAAAAAGAGGTTACGAACCAGTGTGTACACAGACGACCCTAAGTGTACACATACGTTGTGGGCGGAAAGCTTCCGGAATACACACCGCAATGTTGGTCACAGTTATCTTTGGGTATTACTGTGACTGTCTTCTTTTTTCACTTGTCTTTTAAACTTTTTTCCTAATGAACACATTATCACTGTAATTAAAAAACACAACGTGTGGGTTTTGGGGTAGGTTTTTTTCCTGAGAAATCGAAGGAATTCCACATCATTTCAAGAATTCCAATGCTAAAATGTAGCATTGTTCTTAGTGGGAAAGCCATGCACAGACTCGTGGTTTTCTGTTTTACAAAGTACTTGATGTACAGCTTACCCTGTGGCTTTCTCCTGATTTGTTCGGTGCCCGTTCCGGGGGTTCGTACTCATGTATGAGTAACACCGTCGGCACACGCTTGTCCTCTGGCCGTTGTGAGAGTCCCGGGAAGACAGGGTCGGACTGGGCGGCTTTTCAGCTCTGTCTGGGCCGGCTCTGTCTTCTCCCATTAGCCCTTGTGGCCAAGAACCTCCCCCGGGACACAGGTCTCAACTCTCCGAAACTTCCACCGGGAAATGAGCAGGTGTGAGTGTGGTCAGCACGAAATAGCACGGACTGGTCTGCTTACGCTCTTCGTCTTCCCTTCCTCCCAAAAGTAAGAGGCGTGAAATCTAGTCCTCGAGACCGTAACCCTTGGGGTTCTATGCACTTGCGAGAAAAATTTGTTTGGTGACTTTTATTGTGTATCATCTTTTATTTTACTTCTCTCTTTTTTTAAAGAGAAACACCATGACTCAAGGTTTCTCTTCAAGTGCCAACGTGATTCTCCGTGCCGCGTGGTGGGAGCCGAGTCCCTGCTCACGCCGGGGTCCCGTGTGGGTCGGCAGGGACTCAGTCCCACCCACACTCCTCGTCCCTGCGCTTAGAGTCCTGGTTGTGCGGCAGGATGGGGTGGGGCAGGGAGGAGTCCTTGGGGAGGTTTTCTGGGTGGACCCCACCCCACCACTAAGTGGGCTCCCTTAGTTCTGCCCACACACTGTGGCTGGGACTTCACACGTCCTCACCCAGCTGCAAGACGGGCTGGAAGCAGCTGAGCCGTGTGTCCAGGAGGAGAAAGAGATGGGGCGGGGACCATTTCGCAGGTGAGCCCGGTGACACGGCAGGCGTCCCGGGGCTCCGTGTGCGGGAGCGGGGTTTCCACAGACCCGGGACCACAGAGCTCGAGGACGGAGCAGCTCGAAGCTCGACAGCCTCCCAGGTCAGGTGGAACCACTAGCTCACCCACAGGCTTACCTGTTAACTCGACCAGGTGAGGGTTTCTCACCTGCGGCCAATTCTTCCTGCAAACGCTAGCAGTCAGGGCTCCACAGAGAATAAGACTCTGTCCAGCTGTTTGAAATGGAAAGGAATCTGATGGAGGCTTTTAGATGCTTGCACACAGCACACCCGGACCCCCAGGGAGCGGCCTGCAGGAGAAGGGAGGGTCCAGAGGCCATGGCCAAGCAGCCCTGCCGGGTTCGGAGGACTGTCGTGAGCTGTGACTCCGGGCCCCTGCCCTCACAGCTGGGACCTGGGTCTGCTGCCACAGAAGGAAGAGAATGGAAGCCCTCGCCGCGCCCCTGCCCCGTCCTACTTCAGTTCCCAGGCTGGGGTGCTGGGAACCGCTCCGGAAGCTCGTGGGGGGAGGCCGCAGACACGCTGGTCAGAGCAGGACAAGTCACGCATAGATGGGCCCCCTCCCCCGTCTTCCCAGTCACACGGGAATGCATCCAATTGGCAAGACCTCGGTCCCAGAAAGAACCCCAGCTGCCAAGAGGGCTGAGCTGTCCGGCCCCCCAGTGCCCGGCGGAGGCGCTGAGCTGGGGGCCGCGTGCCAGCCTCCCCACCCGCCCAGCCCGCCGGCTTCCAGAGCAGAGCGGCCTGGCTGTGAGCGGGGAGCCCGTCGGCGCCACGATCCGGGTGCGGGCTCTGTGCACCGGTTGCTCTCATGTCCTCCAGGGACACCTCCTTGTCTTATTCCCACGGGTTCCGTGAGCCCCGAAGCTCCTTCTTTGACCCAGGGCACCTTCGTCCTTACTGTGACCGTGAACCTAGGCTCGGGCCTCTCCCCGTCTTTGCCCGTGCTGAGGTTCTCCCCTCCCCGGGCCCCACGCTGGCCAAGGGAGGCCGATCCGGGCTCTTGGCCCCGCAGCACTGACCTCCCTGGAGGCCGAGCCGCCAACGACCCGCAGAAAACATGCATTTGCACCCGGACGACGTGCGGGGGCGCCCGCACGGCCCGATCCGGAGTGTCTGGACCCCGGGGGTGTGGACTCTGCACTCGGGAATTGGGGCGGCTCCTGGGTTTGTCTGCTGGTCCTGGGGCGGGAAGAGCCTCCTCCGCGCTGTCTCCCTCCTGCCAACGTCCCGCCACCCCGCCCGCTCCGACTTAGCCCAGATGGCTCCCTCCTTAGCCAGGGTCGCCTCCGGCTCCCTTCGCCCCCTTCCGGACAATACTCCTGACCCAGAAAGTACCCACCTCCTCCACCACCGGGCTCTTCAGCCGCATCATGGAGAAGTGACACGCTCCGCCATCCCCTGCCCGCCAGACCTGAGCAAGGGCTGACGGCTCCCCATCCCTCGCCCTGGTTTTGTCACTCGCAGAGCCGCCGGAGTCTGGGAGCCCCGAGCCCCAGGTGCAGCTGGCCTCCTGTGTCCTGCAGGGCCGCCGGGTCCTCCTTCACCCACTCCCCCGTCTCACCCAGCCGCTCCTCGCCCCACCCCCAAGCTGCCTGGGACCTGTCCCGGGGACCTGTCCCGGGGCTGCCTCTGGGCCAACGCCATCGCCGCCCCCAAGACGGAAACGGCCCCTGCAGACCGATTGCTTCCTTCTCAGCCTGGGGGGTCTCCAGGGAGGCCAGGGTGAAAATGCAAGCCTGGGGGCAGGAGCCAGCGTTTGCGGGCTGTGCGTGTGCACACGTGTGTGTGATGTGTGCACGTGTGTGCGTGGTGTGTGCACATGTGTGTGTACGCACAACACAAACCCATTACCTCGGGGCTGCCCGTCACAGGGCAGAGAGTGTGAGCCTTGGTCTCGTGACCTAGGAGGGTGGGCGGGCCTGGCTGGGCCCTAAAGGGGGGTCCTCAGGCCGAAGGGACTGTTTGTGGCCCCGGGGCGGGGCGAAGACCCCTTTCTCCGGCCCGCAGTTTGCCCGGCGTGGGGGCGCTGGTGCTCTACCTGGAGGGGCCAGCAGGGGGTCCTCTCCCCAGGGCTTCCCATCCCCACCGCCCTTCCCCGCCCCGAACCGCGGCTTACACACCCCTGCCGTCCTCAGGGGTGGGGGCGGGAGGTGACACGAAATTAAAAGGGAAGGAGATTATTTTAATCCCCTCGGTGGGCGCTGCCGCAGCGAGGGGACGAGCAGCCGAGCGCTGGCCCCGTTGGGCGGGCGCGTGACGGGCAGCCCCCGAGGCGGCCGGGCGCGCGGACTTCCGCAGGGACACGGTGGCCTGCAGCCCACCGAGGCCGCTTCTTCCGGAGCCGCTCAGATCTTCCCACGCCTGGCATCGCGGGTGGGCGGGATTCGGGCCTGGTGCCACCTCGTGCCTCTCCGGGGCCTCGAACTGGGCAAGGGGCGTGGGAAGCGAGCCGTGCGGATCCTCGGGACTCCCTGCCGCCGGGGGTGGGGGTGCACGGGTCTTCTCTTCCCTCTCTTGCCAGGCCTCGGCTGGCTCTTAGCTGCGTGGCCTGCAGCCTCCTCCAGCCTCTCACTTGCGCCCAAACTGAAAAACAAACAAACAAACAAAAGTGAACTGGGACATTCGATCGCTTTGAGAATCTTTAGGGCGATGGCCCGTTCCCTTCTCCCGGCCTCCCTTGGTGGGGCCGGGCCGGGGGCTGGGAAGAAGCGTGCCCTCCTCGGTCCGGGCTCAGCGGCCCCGGGGTGACCGTGGAGGCCAACGCCGTGGGAAACCTGCATGTGCACTTACCTGCTGGGGTGTAGGAAGATTCCAGTCATCGCACGCGGGTTAGCTCCGTCTGGTTTATTCTCTGTTTCTCCGGTGGCGATAGAAGCCCCGTAGACATGTCCTGTCATCTGACCTGGAAGTAAGCAACTTGGAAAGCATGTGCATTGGGGAGCGGATTGCACATCTTGTTTTCTGACTCTAGACTGACGGGGTGACACTCACGTCTGGTTTGTGAGACGAACTTTGTGAATAATGTTCCCCAGGGGCCGGAGCTGCCCGTGAGCCGGACAAGCCACAGCCTAGGCCCGTGGCCAGGCTGACAGGTACTCCGTCCACGTGGCAGGCTTTTCATTCTCGGGATGTGGGGTAATTTCAGGAGGGTATAGTGGGAGTTTTCAATGCAAGTTCTTCTCCGTTGGGTTTGATTTAAGAAAAACTCCAGGCAGCATTTCTAGAAGACGGTAGGCAATAAAGTAAAGCGATGGTGTAGAAAGGTGTCCTGATGCCAAAATGGCAAAGAGTCACTGTCGAAGAATCGTATAAAAAGACAATGACCCTGGGAAAGAAAGAGGCTCAGGACCGAGTGCGAGATATGTCTCTCAGGCAAGCAGAAGACACAGAACTTTCACTATCAACACACTGGCTTGAAAACTCAGGCTGAACCTGCAGAACCAATTTTTTTTTCCTCCATGAATGTCGGTATCAGAGCGCCTGGGTGGCTCAGTCGGTGAAGCGTCCTACTCTTGGTTTCAGCTCAGGTCTTGATCTCAGTCAGGGCTGTGAGTTCAAGCCCCACGTTGGGCTCCATGCTGTGTGCGGAGGCTACTCTCAATAAATAAACAAGCGAACATCAATATCACTTTCCCTTACGGAGCATCCTACTAGCCATCGGTCTAAGTAAACTCCTATTCTGAGCTGGTATTGGCACATATTCTATTTTATGTGCTCAAACTGTCATCTGGAATCCAAGCTGCCTGGGTTTCCACACTTTAACACAAAATTTGCAGGGAGGGTTAGGGTCATTTACAGCAAGGAGGGGACCCCTTTTCGCTGAGGTCCTTCCTACTGCTTCTGGACATCCTTGGGAGACGGTGTTCAGGGGCTCGAGGCTTAGCCGGCGAGGCAGCGGACGAGGCGAAATCCCCCTGCCCCATTTCCGAGGCATTTCTCTGGAACTGCGTCCCTTTAGCTGTCCCCACTCGGCCTGACGCCCGGCCTGGGGTTCCCTGCGGCTGGACTGTGTGAGCCCGAAAGCACCAGAGCCCCCCACGTTCAGCCAAGCAGCTCTTGGGAAACGGAAATACCAGGAAGGAATGATCCCATCTCTGAGAGTGGGCTGTGTGTCTCCGTCTGACGAGGAGGTGCCCGTGTCCTGGCCCCCAGGGAGGTGAGCCGGGCAGGATGGCCCACCCGGTAGAGGCTGCACTACCCCAACCCCGCTGTGTGCTGGACAAGCCCTCGCGGGACCACACCAGCCCCTGCCCTTTGGTCCAACACTGCAGACTTGCTCAGCGTTCTCTGAGCCTCCCAGACTTACATGCCAGGACTGGTGTAGTGACCTACGTGCTAGCTTCACACAGTGCTGAGGGAAAGAAACTCTGCCATTTAGCTTAGTATTGAGCACCAAAGGCTAGTGCCAAACATGGACGCTGTTCCTTGAGTTTCAATTTTAAAAAATCAGCACTGAACATAGAAGACAGAGATCAACGGTCAAGAATTTTGGCACGTTATGACCCAGATTTTCTCGCAAGGAGTCGATCTGCAACGAGAAGTCTGCTAATGAGGAGACGGTCCCACATGTCGCAGGGCGTGTGGACCGTGTATGCGCAGCCAGCATGCGCACTGAGGGCCAGCAGGTGGGACTGGCCTGGGCTTACCGGCCAAGGATGCAAGAATAAGCACCCTGGATGTCAGCCTGGATGCCACTCTGTGGAAGCCCAGGGCCGTGACTCGGGGGCCTTTATGCCCTTGCAGACACGTACAGCCTGGGGAGGGGCAGTGCTCCTGCCTCCAGTGGGCGGCGCGGGGTGCGGTTGGACACCTTGGAAGCCGAAGAGAGGCCCCACAACAGAGGAGCCTCCGGTCTTAAATGCCAGCAGTGCTGAGGGGGAGAAGCCGTGTTCTGCGGAGATCAGGCGTTCCCCTTCCTCCGATGGGGAATCCCAGGGTTTGGGGAAAGTCCTGTCTCTAACCGTACAAAGAATGCCCCGCATGGCCTGCATCACTGTTTCAGGATGGAAGGAGCCTCGCCGCTGGACCAGGGTCAGATCCAGGTGGGAGAGGGGGACGCGTCCGTAGGAAATTGAGGAGTTGACGTACCCAAGTCTGGGGAGGCAGTGCGCTGGGGCGACAGTGCCCCCCAAATTCACGTCCACCCGGAACCTCAGAATGTGACCTTATCTCTAAATAGGATCCTCACAGATGTTCTGCGTTAAGACGGGGTGATCTTGGGTTAAGGTAAACCCTAATCCAAGGACTGCAGACCGTCCCAGAAGGCCAGCAGTGACACAGAGAGACGCAGAGGGGACGTGGCCCCGGGAAGAGAGGCCGGGATCGGAAGGTGCAAGCGAGCGAGGCTGGAGCTTGGCAGGGGTGAAGCGTATGGTCCCGCAGGGGAGAGAGATTGAAGGCTCGGGCTCACCCAGTCCTCACAACGTGAAAAACCAACAAAACAAGACCACGAGCCACAATCGTGCGTGGGAGATTTCCGGCCAACGGCTGTGTGCCGGGTTCCTCGGGAGAGCTGCAGACGGGCCCCCGGGCCTCAGTCATCCCTCCACCTGCGTGTGCACCACCCTCCGGGGGCCTCCCAGGCTGCCAAGCCCCGTGCTCGTGGCCGGCCCAGTGCTTTCCGTGCAGGTGAATGGTCTGCGTCCACAACCAGGTCTCTCGCAACAGAGACACCTTTTAAAAGACCACGATGCCACACGTTTGGAGAAAAATGGGAGCCTCGGGATGTCCTGTGGAAGAAGTACAGACAAGCTCCCCTTCTTTGGAGTTTGGCTCCAGACGAGGGGCTGCCTGGCGCAGCGTGGAGGCTCCAATTCGGTGCCCGACCCAAACATCCCTTTTCTCTGGTTTCCACGTGACCCGCACACTGGTGAACGCAGCCCATCCCTCCAGCAGCTCTTAATGTGAGACAGAGAAGGGACGGCGACCTGTGACCAGGGCCAGCATCGCCCAGCTGCCTGAGACCCGGCCGGGGTGGCTCGGGGACCAGCCGCTCGGCCACCCCACGCCGGGAAGAGGAGTGGAAAGCCGTGAAGGGAAGTGTTGGCATGGACAAAGCTCTGATCGAGAGACTTTAAATTTTATATTAAGAGGGTCTTATTCTCCTGCCCATTGTTTAAGTCGAGTGAAAAAATAATTAGGCTCTTTGGGCCCTTCTCATGTCTTTCTCTGTGAACTTTCTGGAAACATCAGAGGGAGCGAGCCTGTCCAGCCATGTTGAATTGTTGGAGTTTGGGCCCTTCTGGAGAGCTCTTCTCTCCCTTCTGTATGAAAATGTGGAATTAAGGGTCATCTCGAATATGGTAGAAGCTACTAGATTTCACTAATCAGATCATCTGTTTAGCCAGGCGGCTCTCGGGCCGTCTCGATGTTTCAGGAAAGCCCGAGATCTGATGGAGGGGTCAGGCGATGCCACCCGAAGGCTGGGCCTCCGTGGGCTCCCGGGGTCCCCCCAGCAGTGGGCTCACTGTGGGCTGCAGGCTCCTGCTGGGCCACGGGAGGCTCTCGGGTGAGAAGAAGTTGGAACAGGGACACTTGTGTCTGAAGACTCCACTTCGGGCTTTCTAATTTTTTTTCATTGAAAATTTTACATTTCCCGAGTAGCGCACAGTGATCTTAGCTGGAGGTACGCGGACGCCGCTGTAGCCCACCCTCCCCATCACTCAGACGGTCAGCGGTCAGACAGCCCCGCCAGCTTCCCCCACGCTCGCCCGAACTCCCGGAAACATCCACACACTCAGCATTTTTTCTGTTTTTGTCTTTTTGTCGGTTTAAAGTGATCATGCTACATCGATCCCTCTGAAGAACGTGGAAATGTTAAATAAAATAAACTCAAATGTACAGTTTTGATGCTTCCCCCACACTCCAGACTGAACTGCATCCCCAGCCATATGTCGACGGGCCAGCCCCCCATGGGAGCACGTTGGACGTGGGGCTGTTAGGGGATGAGTCAGGTTCGAGGAGGCCGCAAGGGCAGGGCCCTGATCTGACGGGACCGGGGTCCTCATGAGAAGAGAAGAAGGCTCCGGAACTCTGACCTAGCAGGCTAGGACACCCCCTAGAGAGGATGCATCAGGACCCCTCCAGCCCAATGGACGCAGGCCGCGCCCGCTACGGTCCGTGTCTGACCCCGCTGACGGTCCCCCCGAGGGCCGTGTCCCCTGTGCTGCGGGACCCGGCGGTGTGACAGCCAGCCACCTGGGGGCCCCAGAGGGCAGAGCGCGGGCGCCCCCGAGGGCGGGGGTCCCACGGTGTGTGCGCGTTCGCTTGCCCCGCGTCGCGTGGGTATTCTCTGCGAAGCTTGCTGCGTTCGAGCCCCTCCCGCCGTACGTGAGCCATGCGAGAGCTTCCGTGGCCTCCTCCTGCCCTGGGTCGCGTCAGTCTTTATTTCTGGTGACCTAAGCAGCGAGCGGCGGCATTCCACGCTTGCCCCGGCTTCGCTTTCATGGGTTCCGCATGAAGAGATGCGATTTTTCAGCAGCGCACGGTTCCGCTGGATTCCCTGCGATTCCGGGGCGGGGGTTGGTGTCCTTGACCCATTTGCTGGTGGCTCGAGTCTTCCATCGTGATTATTTCACAACTCGGCGGACGGGGACGGGAGCGCTCGTCCGCCCTCCCCGCTGCGCCGTGGGTCCCTGGTCGCGGGCTGTGGTGGCCTCGCCCCTCCTGGCGCGCGGACAGCCTCGACTCTGGGCGCCTGGGGGCTTCTCGTCGTGTCGAAGGGGGCGTCCCCGCTCTCGGTCATGTGGACAGTTTTCCGGATTTTCTCCCAATAAGTGGTGCCCATGCGTGTACGCGTGGCCTCTGCGCGGAGCGTGGCTTTGGAGGTGGCATGAGGTGTGGTCGGTTTCCTCTCCCGGCGGGTGGAGGTCCCCGCGAGCCACACCCCTCCCCCCGGGGCTCGGACGGAAGCTCTATGAAGACGCGTTTGTCAGAGACCGAAACACACACCTTCCCTCACGTATTCCTAACCTCAGAAGACTTTCCGTGGCTCCTTGGCAGCGCCTGTTCCTTCCCAGGTTTATTCTGTTTGTTGGCACACTGTCCTGGGTCTGTGTCCCGAACGGCGTCTTCTCCTGCATCCCCACTCCCTGCACCTCACAGGACAGGATCCGCTTCCCGGGGGCTCTCCGTGTCTGAAATGAAAGAACAAAAGAACGAATGTCTGCGTGGAGACCGGCCACTTCTCTGTTGGTTCTGTGACATGTCTGGGGACATCGTGGACTCTTTGGGGACGACTCTAGGAGAGTGACAGAACGTCAAGGAAGGAAAGAGGATGCGTCACCCGTTAACCTCCTGAGTCGTGAACGCGAGGATACGTGTCTGCGTACAGGTGTGTGCGGACCGAGCCGGGCGCGGTGTGGAAAGAGTCTTTCGATGAGGTCGGCGTTTCTAGACAAGACTCAGGAGCTGCAGCTTGGTGCTCGGGTCGGTCCTGCTTCCCCGGAGGCAGCTTCCCACAGCCAGCCTCTGGCCTGGGAGGCGAGCCTGTGACCGGTCCCCGCGAACCAGCGCCGCCTTCCTCCCTGTGCTGTGAGCAATGCTGCCCGGGCCAGACTGAAACCTTGGCCACAGTCTACATCGTGGGGACAGACGCACCGTGTTCCGATGAACCAGAACATTCTGGCGAAGGGTGAGAACGGCAGCTTTAGTATTTGGACCTGTAGATGGGTTAGATGCTATGCCATCCTCAGGGAGCAGAAATAAAACAGATGATTCGATACTCCGAACAGATTAAAAACAATAATCATCAGGGGGCATAGAGAGATGGGAGAGAATGAAAGATCATAGCAGCTTAGCACAGAATAGGGCTAGTTAACCAGACGCTGGCCACGCAGGCTTCTTCTCATCAGTACAAACCAAAGGTGTGATAGGACATGCAGCTCCCAACCCACCTAAGTCTTCCGCCGGGCCCTGGAGGGATGGAAAAACCAGGCCACGCGTGTCCTGGGGGTGCATTCAAAGCTGCACCTGTAGCGGAGGGGCCGGCCCATTGGGCCCCCGCCCCCATCCGTTCTTTGTGCCTGACAGCGGACCTGCTTGTCTCCCGGTTGCCATGACAGAATACCACGGACGGGGTGGCTGAAACAGAAACCGGATTTTCTCCCCAGTCAGGAGGCCTGAAGTCCAAACCAAGGTGTTGGCAGGCTTGGTTCTTTCTGGACAGTCGGGAAACACAGATTCCCCGTCTCACCCAGCTTCTGCTAGTGGCTATACCCCCACGCCCCCTGCCCCCGGTCTCTGCCTCTGTGGGCACACGGCCGCCCCTGTCTGACGCCCGTGTCTTCTCCAAGGCTTACAAGGACACCAGCCGTGTCAGGATAGAACCAATCCTAAGTGACGATGACCTCGTCTGAGCTAATTATGTCTGCAAAGACCCCCTCGACAAATAAGGCTGCGTTCACAGGTACCAAGGGTTTGGACTGGAGCGTGTCTTTTTTGGGGGTGGGGGGCACAGTTTGACCCACAACAGGCTTTAGAGTTGATGGCCTGGGGTCTTCCTGCTGTCTTTCTGGTTCCCGCAGGCTCAGTGGGTTTACCCTCTCTGCCCCGTCATCTGCCAGGCTGTCTCGGGCGATGGGCTGCTGGAAGGGTGGGGACGTCCTCTGCAGCCCCCCCATGTTGGCAGTCGACGAAGCAGCTGCTGGCCGGGGGCCACCTGGCTGGGGCTGGTCCCCCCCACCCCTCGCGCAACCCCGTAGCGGGCACCGCGCCCTCTCCCTGCAGATCGGCCAGAGAGGTGTTAAGGGAAAGGAACCCTCACATGGACCTCCACGGCCCCGCAGCAAACACCGCACCCCTCCCCCGCCACGACCCCCGTCTGGGAGTGCGGCTGAATGCCATTTACCCTTTGTCTCTGATGTCTGAGTTCATTTCCGGTACATGAGACTGTTCTCATCCAGGCTGGTTCAGACCATTTGGCAAGAATAATTTCACAAGCCTGGTATTAGACACTGCACAAAAGCTTAAATCCGTAATGCATTTCGTAATTCTGTCACACTCAAAACAAGCTGTCAAAACTGTCTGCATGACTCACCCTTAATAAATCCCCAGTCCTGTTAATTGCTCCTTGCTCCTCTGAATAAGGGTTGTGGGAATGCACAGGTCGGGTGAGGGATGCAGGGATAACGGGCGTGCGTGCAGAGGATCGCCACTGGTTTCCCCCAGGACGAAAGGCGCGAGGCCTGGCGGTGGGCGCCGAGCAGCCCGCAAGCAGGGAGGCCTGGTCCCCGGGGCCGCAGCTGTGAGCCTGGCCGCGTTTGTGCGGTTCTTTCCATGGGACCTTCGGAGGGAAAGGGCGGCGTGCAGTGCCTTTGACAAAGATCACCAGGAGGGGAGACTGAGTCCCTGGACACGGATTCTCCTGGAAACAGTGCCTCTGGGATCACCTCGTCGGCGCTGCACAGGGGGTGTGCACAGCGGAGGAGACAGGCGTGGTGGCCCTCGGGAGGACTGCGGAGGCCCCAGGAGCACCCCATGGAGGCTGGGAGGGGTCCCTCCCTCTGGCCCCCGGCACTCAGAGAGGGACTTGAGCATCGGGTAGACCTGGCTGGCTGTCTTCTGGCTTCAGCACAGAGACCGGCTCGTGACCTTGAGCAAGAGCCTCCCTCTCGGGGGCTGCCGACCAGGGTGCAGGGGCAGGAGCAGGAGCCGAGAGCCCCCTGGGGCTGCACGCTGGCCTTGTCATCACGCCTGGGTAAAACCTGCTTTACTCTCCACTCGCGGCGACGCAGCTTGCTCACTGTGTGCGTGTGCGGGCATGTGAGCACACGTGTGTGCGTGTGAGTCTGTGTGTGCACATGAATCCACGAGTGTAGGTGTGACACGTATTTAGCACTGTCGCCCCGTCGTCCAGGAGAGAAGTGCTGTTGGCATCCGGGAAGGGAAGAACGACGCTGGGGGGGCATTGGAGACAGGACCACGTCACGTGGGCAGGGGGCAAGGGGACAGAAGGAGCGAGATCACCTGGGAAGCGGGGCCTGGTCCACAGAGCAGGGCTGGGCAAGCAGCTTCTGGAAAGAACCAGACAGTGGATGGTCTAGGATCTGTGGGCCTCCCTGCCACTGAAGCTGGGTGGCAGCCGTGGACAAGATGTGTGTGGACGGGTGTGGCTGCGTGACATGACGCTTTATTGGGGACACCAGTATTTGAAATTCATATCATTTTCACGTGTCACAAAATAGGATTCTTTTGATTTTTTTCAGCCACTTATAAAATGTAAAAGCCCATCCTGGCTCACAGACTGCACACCCACAGGTGGTGGCCCGGGGGACCCCGGCACAAGGGGGGGCTGCACCCAAGGCCAATATGGCCCCTGCATGACTTCAGGCGGGGTCCCTGGACCACCAGTGCCCCCGGCTGGGAAGACAAGGGCCACCCGAATTTTGTTCGCGGCCGTGTCCTCGTGTCTGGTTCCAGCTAGTGCACAGCAGACGGCCGACAGGCAGGGGCCACGTGATCAGATGTCGCCGTGTGGGTTGTGAGCCGTGCCGCACTCTCCCCAGGACAAGCTGCCTCGGCCCGCCTGGTCGGTGCCCGGCCCGTTAGAACCGGCTTGTCCTGGCCCTGCGTCCCTAGCACGGCACTCCGTGGCCAGAGCTCAGCGACAGTGCTCGGCTTCCGCCATCAAAGGGCCCAGCCGCCAAGCTCCCTGGAGGGCTGGTCGCACCCTCAAGCAAGGATTCCCGGGCCGGCAAGGGTCGGGGACCAGGATTTCTCCTCCTCAGGAGCTGCAGGGGAGTCTTTCTTACCCCGATTTAGACACGTAACCCTCTAAGGTCTGGGCATCCACTAGCAGAAAGATACTAGTTATCTGAATACTCAGAGAATCAGGAAGGAACAGATTTAATATTATCTCTTGGGATTAATAATTTTTAAATAGTGAAAAAATAATTCCGGTCCAACGGAGCAAAGTAATCTCATGTCAGTGTACTTCCGAACACATTGGCAGAGGCCACAGTGACTGCGAGTGCCGTGAAGGAGGACAGAGGCTGGCGGTCACCGTTGGAAGGGCGCTGAGACCGCCTCCAGGACGTGGTAGCGCCTTGTGCCGCCATGATGGATCTGAGCGATGGGTCCTCCCACCATGAAGAGGAGAAAGACCTAGGGTGTCCGAGGAGCCGGGGACAGGCCGAGGGACCTGGCCAGCCTGGGGTCTTGGTTGTCCTTGGGGAAACCACTGAAGACGGTGATCTGGCTCATAGTTTATTTTTAGAGATGTCTTTCTGTGATGCGCCTGCGTAGGTTTCATGGGCTGAGCAGAGAGAGCCAAGTCAAACCAATCCGTGAAAGTGTGTATCAAGGACTCGGTGACCCCACGCTGAGGACCACGGCCAGAGAAGATGACCCAACAGAGGAAACGCAGCGTATACAGCAAAGCAGAGCAGAGTTATTTGTTAAAAGTTGCTGATTCCCGGGATGTCCCAAAGTCCAGGAGCTGTGAAGTGGTGCTAAATTCTCCCGGGCACTCTGCCCCAGCGAACGCGGACACCGGACGGAGACGCCAGAGAGCGAGTCTGCGGTCGGGGCCCCGGCGTGCGTGGGAGGACTGGCGGCGGCGGCTCCACGGGGCCGGAGGCTGAAAGGGGACGGGGTTGGAGGCCACGTGCCTGCCCGGTTGCTGCGGGAGAAGCAGTGTTTTATCGCCCACATAGCTTGTGGACATGTTGACTTACAAAGACTCGGGTTCTGAAATGAGGAACACCAAACCCAGCCAAACAAATCATGTTCTTGAACAGGAGCAACGTTGACTTATCTATAGTCTATTTGCTACAGGTGTGGGTTGGGTTTGGTCTCCATCGGTTCTCACATTTGCACCCAGCCCTCCCAGGCCAGACGACATGGTCTGAGCATCGTTGGGACAGCAAAGACCCAGGGGGACCGTGTCCTCGGGCCCCGAGTCCCGGCGGTCTCGGTCACTTTGAGAGTTTCCTAGCGACCTCCGCGCTTGGCAGCTAAGCTGTAGGGTACACGATCACCTCCCCAGGACTGGCTGCCAGAACCAGCTGTTTCCGGGACAGAGATGGAGGCAGGAGGTGAGGCAGCACCTTCCATGTGATGTGGCCCAACCGTCTCCAAGTGCCTGGATTTGGTGCAGCAGAGAAAACCCCACCTTCTCCCCTCCGGCCCGTCTCACGACAGGGCTCTGGTGCAAAGGGCGTGCATTTCCATGGGTTTCCAGCCCCGGAGACCCTAGTCACACTTGGCCCCCACTCGCCTGCCTCCCGCTGGTCCCCAGAACAGAGGGAAAGGTCAGGGATGCCCGCGAGAAAAGGAAGGCTGCAGAGTAGGCGAGAAGTGATGGCTCAGAGCATGTTCAGCCACGGCTGCAGCAGAAGGTCCTCCTCGTAGGACAGGTGTCCAGGAGCTGCCGGGCACCCCTGATCGTCCGTCCTTCGTGGCTCTCAGTTGTCTCCGAGGTCCACGAGAGATCTCAGGTCTCGAAGCCCGTTCTCTAATGCGCAATACGGCGTCTCACCGCCCTCCGCCCCCGTCAGGAGGATGGGGGCCCCTGGCTCTCCCGCAGGTGCCGTCTGCGGGCCACTCGGGGCTGTGGACGGAGGCACCTTTTTCAGGCCATCACACACGTGTTGCCACAAACAAGCCCGCCAGCCGGCTCTCCCGCTCCGTGGCCCTCTGGTCTCTGTTGGCTTCTTCCGACGGAGCCGAGCAGTGTGGGCAGCCGGCTGCAGGCCTGTGCCCACCACGCACATCACCCTCAGGCTGAGCCGCGCGGCCCCCACTTCCCGGAGCAAAGAGGCTGCCCGAGCGCCGCGCTCTCGAGCACAGCTGCACGCGGCGGGTCTGGGCGAGGCCGGGGCTCTGGGCCACCCCTGCTGCTGGTCCAGGGCGCACGCTGAGTGCCAAGGGCCTCTATGGCCCTCCCGGCCGCTGGGGGTTCTGAGCCAGCAGGAAGGGGAAAGCGGCGGCGAGGAGGGCTTCGCACAGCGCTGCCCTGATGGGGAGGCCGCCCGGCCACCGCGTGTCCACTTCTCGGACGCTCCCTGCAGCCCAGCAGGACGACAGGTCCGAAATCCAACCACGCTCCTCGACGTGGCGTCACTGGCGACATCGACAAATAAAAGCCGCGTCCAGCAAAGTGAAAGTAACAAGCGCACTTTACGTTGGTGCGTCCGGCTCACCAAGGATCTTCCTGTCGGATCGTCGGCCTGATCCCACACAGCCCGAGCAGCAGGCCGGCCTGGGAGACCAGAATGCGGTGTTTGGGGCCTCTCCCTGCCCAGCGGGGGAAGATGGGGTCCCTGCACGCACGTCCGCGGGGACCTGTGGGCACCTTGTGCTGTCCCGCATCCGTGGCCTGTCCGGGCCAGTGTCCCCTCGCGGGGCTCAGCCCGGCCAGCGGCTCCACCGTCTCCGTGAATATTCAGTTTGCTGGGCTTGGGTCGAGGCTAGCGAGGCTTCAGGCAGGGGACCCCCTGGTCTGGGCCGTATTTGCAGCTCGGGCTGCGACCACAAAGGACCCAAGAGCGGCGGGGCTTCAACACCGGAAACCTAGTGTCTCCTCGCTCTCGAGGCCGGGAGTCCGCGAGCCGGGCGAGCACTGGGCCGGCTCCTCCCGAGGCCTCCCTCCCCGGCCACACGGGGTGGTCCCCCGCGTGTCTGTGTCCTGACCTCCTCTTCGTATAAGGACCGCAGTCCTGCTGGATCAGCCCACCCTAGTGGCCTCAGTTTACCTTCACGACCTCTGTAAAGGCCCCACGTCCACATGAGGCCACATCCTGAGGTCCTGAGGCTTGGGGCTTCTACATAGGAACCTGGGGATATGACTCAGCCCCGGAGTCCCCCTTCCTGGTCACTCAGTAGGAGTGTGGCATGCGAATAGGGCTGAGAGCACTTAGGAAAGAGCCCGCCCCGAGGACGGGCCGGCGATGTCCCTGGCCAGGCTCTGACCCTGGCCCCGTCCTGTCCCCTCCCCTGGCACACGGGACGCTGGCGGCAAGGTCTCCAAGCTCCACTGCCCTCGTGTCCAGCAGTCGGGGGGCCAGCGCGGGGGGGACGTGGAGAGCGACGGCCTTGCTGTGACCGCCATCACCCTGGGGTCTGGGCCATGGCAGGTGGTTCAATACCCGGCTCCTCCCCCAGGAAGTGAGGGCAGGAAAGCTCCCCTTAACCCACACAAAACTAGTATCTGGGGTTAGAATAAGGTAAGACTTATCCCCCAAAATGGATTTTTAACAAATATTACAGGGATTTGCCCGCTCGTGACGGTCAGCAGTCCCTCTTTTGAACTTGCACTCCGGTGTGCGGCGATTTTGACTCTTCCTCCCAAGGGAATGGGTTTCCGATTTGACGCCTGCACCATGAGTGTGCCACTATCCAGGGACCGATCAGGGACAGACATGGCTGAGCTCCCTTGTCACCAGGTGAGAAAGGGCACAGCAAACCGAGTGTGCACTCAGCTCTAGTCCGTGTGCAAAGAGGACAAGGGATGCTCCCAAATGCACACACATGGTCATGTGGAGTGTATGCACGCACATAGTCCATGTGTGTGCACACACGGTCACATGCATGTACACACATGGTTGCTGTGTTGCACACATGGGTCATGTGTGCGCACATACATGGTCACGTGTGTGCACACAGGGTCACGAATACACACATGGACCCACGTGCATGTGCAGACACATGTGTACATATGTGCACGTGGAAAGTTTCTGGCTGGATGAGACCTGGGGGCTTAGGGCCTGGGGTATCAGCCTCACTTTTTTTTTTTTCTTTTTTAAGATTTTATTTATTTATTTGACAGATCGGGGTGGGGGGGGGAGAGAGAGAGAGAGCACAAGCAGGGGGAGGGGCAGAAGGAGAAGAAGCAGACTTCCCGCGGTGCAGGGAGCCTAACGTGGGACTCGATCCCAGGACCCTGGGATCGTGACGTGACCCGAAGGTAGACACTTAACGGACTGAGACCCCTGGCGCCCCCAGCCTCACTTTTGACTTTGTCCTTTTGTTCCTTTTGGATTTTTTTCAATCAAGTGAATATATTACTTTATTAAAAATATTTTTAGGGCGCCTGGGTGGCTCAGTGGGTTAAAGCTTCTGCCTTCCGCTCAGGTCATGATCTCAGGGTCCTGGGATCGAGGCCCATATCGGGCTCCCTGCTTCCTCCTCTCTCTGCCTGCCTCTCTGCCTACTTGTGATCTCTCTCTGTGTCAAATAAATAAAATCTTTAAAAAATATATTTTTAAAGAAAATGGCGCTGCGTTTCTGGTCCGTGGAAACCAGCATGTGTGCGTCTCTACATTTGCGGAGACGGAACAGCACGGGCTCTCGGGATCCCGGGTGTCTGTCCCTCTTCCTTGGAGCCCGCCCACGTCTTCTAAGGAAATTGTACCATTTTCCCACCAAGTTGGGAAATCACAACAGATTCCACACACGTGAGTTTTCACCTTTTCCGTTAGGGGGAAAGTGTTTTGCGGAGCTGGTTAGGAACAGCCAGCCACTCGATTCAGTCATGTTTCCGGCAACGAGATGGTGAAGGATACGCAGATTTGGGGAGAGGGCAGGCACCCGTAAAATAAGGGGACAGATCCTGAATTAATGAGAGACGAGTAGCCACGTTACCGTCCACTAGCATTTGCTGGACCTCTCCCAGGCCCATCTTCTTCCAGGATCTTAATTTTTATTCAGAATCACAGAGGAGTCTCCTTCCAAACCACCTGAATGATCTGTCTGACACGTAATGGAGTTCGATAAATATGTGCTGAATGAATGGACAGATTCACATCTTACTCTGTGAAACCTGCCACACTGCTCCCTCTGCCCTTTGATGCACTTTTTCTAGTCACTTTCTTTCCTTTAATCTGCAAAATCCTTCCGGGGTAGTCAAGGGAGGGCACAGCTCAGGAACACCGCGTGGGAAGGGCGCCCAGAGCCCTTGCTTCGGGTGATTCTTTTAGAGGATGGAAAAATTGTGACATTTTCATGTGGACAAGTGCATTTTTTCCCATCTTACCCAAAATACGTGAAAATTAAAGGTTTTCTTGAAGATGAACAGAATACTTTTTAGAATGGGGAAACCAAATGTGAGTGCCAAGTTTGCATTTAATAATGAAAGTAAGGTTTTTTTAAACTTTTGGGAAAAGTCAAATTGAGTTCAGTGAGCCCATCTGGAGTTCATCAGTGATGAACCATGATGCAATTTTTCTCTGATTCTGTTTATCGCTGTGAAGTTGGAAATAGACTACAGAATTTAAAAAAAAAAGTGATTGAAACTTTCACAGTTTTGAATGCTAGGAAAATTTCCCCCCAAATCACGTTGTTCTTTTTCCTTATTTCTGTTTTCCTCCCAACCTGAACGTATTCTCTGTTATAATGTAGGATGTACCAGAGCAAGAATAGGAAACACTTGCAAAATGTTTTAGTTTAAATGATAAAACTGACTCTTTTCATTATTCAAATTAAAGGAGGCAAAATGCTGATGTTATTTCCATACATTTACTGTGTCTTTGTGGCATATTGTGCTGAGTGTTTTATTGATTGCAGAAATTCACCTGTTTTAACGTGGAATTGGTGGTAACTGGAAAAACTGATATTAATTCTATTATCTGTTGGAGGGCTTTAGTTCCCTAAACAAAGGCTACTTAAAATCTCTGTTATTGATTAAGTCCAGATGGAATTCACTCCTTCTGATACACAGAACACGGGCAGATTCGTCAGGCTGTATTATTCCTCATCGAAATGAGCTCCTTTAGCTTTCTAATTATATTGTCTAATAAAACTAAACAGTCAATGCTATTTGCATATTATATGAAGAAGTGTCATACAACAAACTCATAGCAGTCAATTAACATAAAAGCTAATTATATATCTCATCATCTTACAAGTTTCTGAATCCATGCTTCCCCTGTTGCCGCCTAGAGCAAAGGAGGCTTGAATTTTCCCTTCTAAATATTGACTTTTAACTAATATCAGAAGCGATTTCAATATTTTTACGGATGGAAAGTTAGTGATTAATCTAGATGCAATATTTGCTATAATGCAATTAAAATTTCTACGTGAACTAAACCTCCGGAAAGAGAATCTTTGCAGCAATACGAAGGCAATTATCAGCCACTAAGCAGGTTAAGTGCTGGTTTCATATCTGAGGAAAAAGATAAGTGAGATTTATTTGAGATTGCCAGACTGTTATGCAAAAGACACAGCTAGCACAAGGACGTCTCCACGCCCAGTCGTACGCGGTAATGTAACTGTATTCCTGCCTAGTGGTGACAGCTATCAGGCAAGAATGAACTGCAAGATGAACGGAGACACAGTAGCGGACGCACACGGGAACTCTGCAACCGGCTGTCAGGAAGGTGGGTCTGAACAAACCCCTATCTCCAGTTTTCTAGAGGGCCCAAAGCCAAAACCTCCAGCTACTTTTTTTTTTTAATTCCCCTGCTTTCAAGTATGGGTCCTTCCACCCCCATTTCACTGCCCGGGAACAAGCCCGGGGTCAGAAGAAGCCTGAAAAGAAAACAGAAACAGACACGACCTATACTAAGTAGGATCGGAGCTGTAGGTGGGTTTCCGAAGGGCAACAGTTAGGATCTACTTCACGTACAATGAAGTCATAACGGATCGCTTCTGTACGTAGGACTCATACCAACGAGCCCATGTGGAAAAAAGTAGGAGCGATAAGAAAACTGCCAGAGACCCGGGTTTTCTCCTGCGACAATGATGGCGGCCGTTGCCATTCATATTGTAATGAGCCTGGTATCTCGGAGCCGGTCCTTCCCGGGGGGAGACAGCCCTCCCCTAAGATTACAATAGCAGTTCCTTTATTGACAAGTACTATTCACAACCTGCATCGTATAGAAAGAAAGACTTCGTTTTATTCCACTTGTCTCAATACTTATTGCACTCTTATAATCAAAACACTTTGAGGGTAGAAAAAGGCCCAATTATTCTAGGAACAGTCGTTAAATTTCCCGAAGGCAGTTCCGCGAAGTGGACTCATTTTTAAACTCCAATCGTGTGCGTCGTAACAAACGTGGAAAGCATCGTTTTCTTTAGCTGCTTTTCTCATAAAAATGGGATGCTTTGATTGAGATTTTAAAATCTATTATTTTTCAAATCTTCTGAAACAGCTTCCCGTAATCTCCTGTTGGGTGTTTTGCCTTTCTTGTTTTTAGTGGAGATTGTAATGAAGCATTTTCTGAGCTATCTGCTGGCAAATATTTTCTACTGTTCAACAATGCTTACTCCAAAGAGCCAGCTAATGACGTTTCAAAAAGCCCGTTCGCCTTCAGACTCACGAAACAACAAAATTCACGTGTTGATCTCTTGCTACAAACATATCTCTGTTAAAATAGGCACCATGCTCCTACATTCGAACATGTAAGTCTATACTCTCCAAATTGAAAAAAAAAAAATCCCGTTTTGTGGCAAGTTTTCATGTGGGGACTGTTTTAAAAAGTCTCAGCCCTGGAAACAAACAAACAAAAAAAGCCTCTCAAAATAAGTTGTGGAGGCCTTGCACCCATTAACTTCTGATCTGCTCACATCTGAGATGCTGGGCGATTTCTGCACACAGCCCAGGACCTCAGGGCAATTAAAAAAAATTTTTTTTTTGAGAGTGGTCTCAAGTCAACGTGAAAATACTGGGATGTATGAGGACGGTGCCCAGGGGTCCCCAAACTCTTCCAGGCTCAGACCCCTGCCCTCCTGAGATTAAGACCCCCACCCTGTTTATTTTTCCAACTGGGGACGATGGGGGATGGAGGGGGAGGGAGGAGATCTGGAGTGGATTTCTCCGTTAGAGTTAGATTTTTTAGGTGAAAGGGTCTTCTCATCACTAGGAACTAAAATGCTGCTTTGCTGACGTGGAGAAAGTGCCATGAACTCATCCCAAACGTAGCAGCTACACTGAAGGTCCCCGGCTTGCAGAAAAAACCCTCATCATTCTGCTAATGATCTGCTCGATTAACTGTAATTAAGAATTTACCTCTGTGTTTTATAACTTGCAGACCCAGGACACATTTAATCCTGAGTTCCTGTAAGTCCATAAAATGGATGTTTGGTTTGCATGTTAATCCATGTATTATCGGTTTTGGGGTTTTTTTTTTTTTTTTTACAACTTACTGTTCTCGATTGGCAGCATTACAAGTGGAAGTAAAATGCAACTTGTATTCGGAATGCACTTGAAGCCACTTCCTTGGGGTCTTTTGAGTGAGACATTAAACACACACACACACACACGCACACACACACACTCGGGATTCTTAAAAACTCGATGGTTGAGGGACAAGGCCGTGTGGGGGTATATTCCAGCTCAATAGACCCTTTCGCTGCGAGAAGCGGGCGCGAGGGCCTTGAGTGCTGGGCGATCGCGGGGGCATCACTACCGTGCACACGGTGGGGGCCGCGGGAAGCGAGTCAGGGCTGTTTTCCTTGGGCCGCTTCCTCGCCCACGTTTCCCGACGCCTGTCTTGGCCAGAGCCGCCTCCTCCCCGGAGCGGGGCCGGCGGCGGGGCCCCCGGGGCGGCGTCCGAGGGCGCGGGCGGGCAGGGCGCCGCGGCCAGAGGGCGGAGGCGCGGGGACCCTTTGTGCGCCCGGAGCGCGCGCCTGCAGGCCGCGCGG
>LNAC01000193.1:1830719-1847823 GCA_002007465.1 Ailurus styani
CTCCCTCTCCCTCTCTCCTGCAAGGACAGAGTCACAGCCATTTTCTGCACTCGGGGCCTGGGTCTGCACGCTCGGGGACGTCTGAAAGGACCTGTGCAAAAGTGCACTTTCTAGTTTCCATGTCGGGTTTTTTTCCTGTCCACCGCCAAACATCCGCGCTTCTCCGAAAGCACCGTTTCCGCCAACTCGGGGAATCCCGTAAGTGCTCCGAGGCGCGCTCGCCGTGCTCGGAGCGAGGCGCGGGGTGGCGGGTCCTCGGGCGCCTTCCCCGCGAGCCCGCCGAGCCCCGCGCGCGGGACCCCGGCGTCCCTGCCCGTGTTGTCTTCGCAGGTGCCCCTGGCCCACTCGGAGGCTTTCCTAGCAGACCTGCTGGACGGAGTGTGCGAGCGCATGAAGGAGTACAGGCTGGAAGAAGACCCCGTGACCAAGGAGAAGGCGTTCAAGAGATTTGCCCCAAGGAAAGGAGACAAAATATACAAAGAATTTAAAAAATTCTATTTTTATTCTGATGCTTACAGACCTTTGAAATTCGCGGTAAGCTCTCTTCCCCGGCAGGTGAATCCCGGGCGCCTTGAATACACTTTGGTTACTCTTTTTTGCTATTTGCTCGGGTTATTGAGTTTCGAGACACTGAACATTCAAATGTTATCCGCTTGCTTTGCTGGTCTGTGTCTTCAGAGCTGACCAGGCATTTAGGAACGTAAGACACCTAATGGGGACTCTGGAGACAGGAGACATTTTCCAGAAAGTGCCTGTTGTGGCTCCCAGGACTTTGAGGCACAGTTTGGGGCTTTCTGTGCTGTGGGGCAGGGGAGGGGTCCCCGTGGGTCCCCTGGCCGAGGCAGGCCTCCTCCAGGTTCCCACAGAAAGAATCAGGGGTCGTGGCTCCTAGGTTAAAATCCAAATCACAATGAATGTCGCTTTCAAATATTTATAGCCAAATGATGGAGGAAGAGTGACATACATCATCCTTTCCCTCCCCCCCCCAACCCTTTTCGGGCTTCACGGAAGAGAGAGAATTTCTTTCCTGAGTTAATTCAAGTACTTTAGCACAAACTAAGTTAAACAAAGGCTTAGGTGTGATAGCTGGCTTAATGCCAAACTTCCATCCAGTATAGTGTTTATTTTAGATGAAGACTGGCCTCTGGCTTCCTAGAATGTACCTGGCAAAATATATTCCAATATATTTCACTTTACTTAACATTGTTGAATCAGACGAACTGATGGGAAAGCCTGTTTAAAAAATGTATTAAGTTCACACGTTGGCCAAAATGTCAGGCGTGCTGAAACCCCGAAATAAGGGCTTTAGCTGACTTTTGAAGATTTCATTTTAATTAAAAAAGTAGAGGCAATAATTCCAGGTTAAAAGTACTGTGGAAGAGAAATTGCAATGAGTAAGTGTGCTTGCATTTCACAGGTTTTAAATCAACACATTATTGTGGAATTTAAATATTTTTAAAGGCCATTGAAAATTTTTAAAGTCTCGCTTAATGAACTTGGAAAATGATTTGCAAGTCTTCTGCAGCTTCCCATTCCTGAAACCGTAACCCTGCAGGTCTCTACCCCAGACACACACTTCACTTAGGATTGAAGGTTTTTTTTAATGCCTGGGCAAATTTGGGCTCCCTCTTCTCTGAAAAGTTAGATTCGGGGGCAGAAGCGGAGTGAAATTATGACTGGATCTCTAAATTGTATGAAAAGAAACTTGCCTAAGTAACTGTCAAGCATGTTATCCACAGTGGATTTGAGGATATGTTTGTTTTGATCGCTGAAAAAGCTTAATTGTTTTCACACTTCAGACTCGGTTTTAAAACCACAACGTGGGTTATGCTGTTAGATCTGACGGAACCAGGTTTAACCATTTTCAAGGAGCTGTGTTCTTTAAAGGGTTCTAAAACAAACAAAAACAGAAAGCTAAGGCTTCCCAGCCCCACCGAGGAGACCCATTTCTCCCTCGTCCTCGCATTCCAATTTAAGGAAGAGGCACACATACAAAGAGCCCGTTTCCTCCCTCACCCTCGTCTTTCAACACGACTAATCAGTCGGTCAAGTCCCAGGAAAATGATGCCATTAACATCCTGGGGAGAGGGTTTCTAGCCAACGCCGCGATGCCTTAAACCAAGGGGGCTGATCGAAACGGGCCCCCTTGGCCGCGCCGAGAAGCCGTTGGTAAGTGCTTCTAACGAGACGCCCCGGCGTGGTCTCCCCCTAAGCTGTGATTCCGTTTCCGCAGTGCGAGACCATAATAGAGGAACACGAAGACGAAATCCTCTCCCTTATCGCCCGGGACGCACACCACCTCGCTGACAAGCTGTGCACTGAAGAGGCAGGTACTGTGTCTGATGGAACATGTGTCCCTGGCGCGCCCACCCCCGCTCCCCCTGCGCCGCAGCAGCGGTCTTTCAAACCTCGCCTTGCGCTCCCCCTGCTACCCGGGGTTCTCCACTGAATCCGAAGGACAGCAGGCAAGTGGGGAAAACAAACAAACAAAACCACAGGGCTCCGGGCTCTCGGCTGGCACTTCCTTTCCTCTGCTTTGTCAGGGAAGTCGAACGGGCTCCGGCTCGACTTCCAGATGTGAAGGGACACGTGCTGATCAGAGTTGGACGGAGCCAGAGCACTTTCTCTTTCTCAGCTCCGAGAGCCGGGATTCTCCATCCTGGATCGGGAAGGAGACTCTCTTTAGGACTTGCCTCCACTGACAGAAGGTGGGATCTTTATTTAGGAGGAGATTTTGAAAGGTTGTTTGTGTGTTTGTCTGCTGTTTGGCGAGGGGTGCTGGATATTTGTTTCTCAAGTTAATTTTTCTCAGAAACCCAGTTCTTTAAAAAATTTCTTTTCTGGCAGATGGTAGAAAATAATGAGTCATATTCTTGACACGCGCGCGCGCACACACACACACTCAGAAGCTAGAAAAAATTACCAGAACTTGATGTATACAAAGTGGAAACATGTTACCACCACTGGCCTTTCCACCTGTTTGGTGGCGTGTGAACCTTCTAGGAGAGAGTCACTGTGAGGCTTCTTTAATATTCTTACTAGAACGTAGCCAAGTTATGCAGTCTTCTCAGAGATCTTGGGGAAAAGGAGTGATGCATATGAAGACAGAGATTTAAAGTCCTGGGAGTACTTTTATGCCATTGCACAATCTTGAGATATTTAGAAATTGCTTATAATAAAATATAATGGACCTGCACCCACGGTATCAAATTTAGTGCCAAAATCCTTAAAATAACAGTTACTGCGCGTTTGTAGATAAATATTCATGTCATCGGAGGTTATTAAAGAAAAAAATTATAAATCTGCATTTACAGGAAAAGTTTTCTTACTCGGAGTAGATAATGGGGTTGTTTTCTGCTTAAAATCCAGTTTGAAAAATAATAAGACCCAGCTTGGCTGGGAGTGTGAAGAAGAGAACAGTGGGATGATACAGCTATAGGGTTGTCCGGGTTTGAGAGCTTGTTGCCGGAGTTCAGTTACACAATGTTGCAATGTTGTGAAATTCACATCAACGAGGGCATAGCCACGACTTTCCAAAGAAAGTATTTTCCAAGTTTTTCAAACTATTCAGAGATGTATGTATGTTTGAAGACACAAGCAAGATTGTGATGACCAAGCCTGAAAATTTCTGTTTTCCTGTTTTTTTCCTCACAAAGGGTTTGAACTCGTCATAACCATCTGTGGCAAATGCAACCAATTTACTCTGTAAACACCTGTTCAGACCTTACAGGGGGGCCTGAGAAAGTTCCACCAGGTCTTCACCGCGGCCCTTGACCCACATAATCAGATCCTGGGGGAAAGACTCTGTTCCTAAATGAAGCAGTTTGTCTTGAGTTCAATAATACGGTCTTTTCACTTCTTTTGCATATTTATAATCAGAGAGAAAAATTAACATGAACCCCGAGAAAACGTGAGCACAAGGGGGACACCTAAGACACATGCAGGACCGCTGGTGTAGAATAAAACTTCAGATGACTAATTCGCAATAGCATCTGATTGTTTAAAAACTGGTTAAGTACTTACGTTAGGAACAGAAACATCAGGGCCTCAGAACTCCTGAGAAGGCAAGCCACCCCAGAGGGTAACCGTCTCACGGCCGCACCCCAGTGCAGTGGGGACGGTTTTTCCAAGCTGGGTTTCTCTGTGAAAACTATTTATGGAAATTACGGATATAAATTAAAAACTGCGAGTACATTAATCCTAAAAAGAGGCTAGACTCGCACCCCCGCCGCCACGTCCCCTACCCTACTCTTGAAGTAAGCTAACACCCCATAGCAAGGTGGAGTTCTTTCAAACTTAAAAATTTCTGCCAGAAAAGGCTAAAGCAATACATCAGTGAGAAAAATGGCACGTCATAACCACGGCAACAAAGTAGCAGTGTGTCCTAACGTATGGGGATGGTTTCAGATCCCCGTGTAAAAGGGCGAGACGCTCACATGGTAGAAAAACTCGGGTGCTTTCTGACGTAATGTGTGTACGAGGGCAGCAGGTGTCCTGTCTGAGCATGGCATCGTCCTGCTCTGTTTCGTCGAGGTGATACTTCAGCGATACTTCACCTTGTTCTATTGTCCTGAGACTTTGCTCTGATTGATCTCCACGATTTAAAGATATTTTGAGGACATGGCTGTGTGTGCGTGTGTGTGTGCACACGCGCACGGTAGAGGCTGTGAACCCGCATGAACCAGGAATGTGCTGTCCAGCGTCAACTGTGTGCAAGACGCTCTCCTGAGGCCTGCAAAGATGTCTACAGACCGCTTTTAGGGAGATAACTTCTTTCAGACAGATATTTCTAGAACTAGAGGTTTACTTGGAAAGTTCATCCCTTTCTCTACGCATGTGTGTACGTGTGTGCTTGTGTTTGTTAGACGTGTCTATATATACCTTTTGCTTTTTTCTCTTTAACGTAGATCATTTCACTTTATTTTTTAATAATTACGCAGTCGTAGATGAGGCCACGTTCACAGACTTTAAACCTTCAGCTTTCTTGAGGTATAACTGACATGAGATTGTAGGGTGTCGGAAGACACATCGTGGTGATTTGGGATACGTTTATGTTGTGAGAGATGCCTCCCATCTACTTAATTAACACTGGATTCTTTAAGTATTAGGATTCGACAGTGTGCCCCCAGCCACAAACAGAGAAGTGGGGGGATGATGGAGAAAACATCTGTTACATTCAAGATGACCGTTTGGATTTAAAAATAACACAACAGTGGGGTTTTCACGAACATTATGTTCCCCCTTTTGAATCAGTAAAGAAAACCTCGGTGAAAGACGTTATGATTGCAGATGGGTCTGTGGATTCCCCTGCAGCTTTATTCACTGCATAAAATAAAAGTTCATCAGCTACATCCTGTTCTTGGGGTGTAAGACAGAGTAATAGGGCTGCCCCATACGTAATCTTGTTTTGTTTTGTTTTGTTTTTTCCCTAGGCAAAAAAAAGAAAAGAAAAGAAAAGTGAGCTCATTAGATTTTCCTGATGGAATATTCTGTGGCCCATGACTCGGGCTTTGCCAGATTGTCATTTTAATGTCTCGAAGTCAAAATGATGTTTTAAAATCTTAATAAGATAATCAGGTCATGATAAAAAGTGTTGCTGTATCCCACTGACGGTAGAGAACATAGCAGTGCAGATCACGGATGAATGGCTAGTCTGCGGTTTGCGGGGTATTCATTAGCTAGAGTGCGAGGGTGTCGATGTAAAGACAGAAATGTCTTCTGGACACACGTCACTTCTGCTTTCATAGTAAATCTTAACATTTAAACCGTTAGACTGACGAATCTGTCACATGATCATTTGAAGGCAACCCAGGGAATAAGGCACCAAGTATCTTGAAATGTTAGCCTGCATTTAAAGGAAAAGCATTTTTACCTTTCTGTGCAGCCTTCCCAACACTGACGGTGATACTGAATTATAATTTGCTAAATGATTGCTTTCAAAGGCCCGTATGTTTCCTGTTTTAAACAGATGATGTACTTAAGAGAATCCATAGATTTTCTAAAGAGAATTGGCATGAATTCCTCTCCTTGCCTCTCTGCTCCTCGGGTTAAACGCCTAGCGTGCTGTGCCCCAATTTAAAGCATTCCTTAAATACTCCCAAGGCCATGGGCAAAGTGGCACAATTCCTGGGCTTTGGTTTTTAAATATTCCAGGAAAAAAAGGCTGGAGGATGGAAGGAGAATGGCAGAGTGTTGACAGGTTTGGGGTTCAGGGGACTAGACTGTACCCTTTTTTCTACTGTTGTGTGTATTTGAAAATTTCCACAATGAAAAAGGCTTTAAAATATGCTTCCATAAAAATGTGTTTTTTTGCGGAAAGTTAGTGTCTCACGCACTGTGATTAAATGTGAGAGTGATGCTGTATAACTTTTGTCCCCAGGTCTCTGTGAAACCTCTGCCAAGCAAACCGAACTCTAGGACGCCTGTCCTGCTAGGTAAGGAGGAGGAAAGCAGGCGCACAGGTCAACGTCTGTGTTCGTGTCTTTATGTTTCTTCATGAAAAGAAAGTCTGTGTCTCTCATTTATACCATGTTGTCTCATGTACGACATTTTATTGCCAATCTGTTGTTTGGCGTCATGGCAAACCTGGTTCTTTCTATAGGGGAGGCTGAGGAGGGCATAACACGAATTACCTTTCTGGATTTTGGTACAGACAGGGTTGGGAGTAAAACATTTAATTTGATGATAAGAAAAAAGTGAAGCCATTTCATAAATGAAGTAAGGATCTGATAATGCATGCTGTATATTTTATGCACGTCTACAAGTATCCTGTTCTATTTGATAAGAACTTGATTTGATTTCTTAAGTACTTGATGGGTCACGAAATTAAGAAACTATATTGCCACAAATTCCAGATTATGTCTTCTGGGATCTATATGGTGATCAATAAAAGAAATAAGCTTACATTATATCAGGATTGAAAATCAAATTTCCAGCTTAAAACCCTAAGTTTAAAAACTTTTTAATCTCTAAAAGGTAATGGAATGTGTAAAAAATAATGAATATTTTTATAGCGATCAGTACAGTGGCCTTTCTCATGCATACCTTCTGAATTCAGATGATTCAGAAAGTCGATTTATTATTACATCGTGTGTTCTTCAAGGATGACACTAACGACCATGTTTTGTGTTGCTGCAAACTCTATCGCGCGTGTGTGTTTTAAGACTTCCAGCTAATAGTTAGCGTGTATATTTTACTATTAACTAACCTCTTACTCTCCCGATTTGGGTGTTTCCGTTGGCGTGGAGACTGGGGTGGGGGGAGGTGGGACCTTATGAGAAATTACCTATTGACCACACTTAATACCAGAACATAGTAATGGTATTGTTCTTGGATATTTCATTGTCTCTGTTAAATTTACATTCAGGGGAATCTGACTTTAATTATTTAAAATGTCAGGGTGTGTTCTACACACTTCTTTTTAAAACGAAATGCTCGTTGGTGGTGGTGAGAATTTACCAGATAGGATGAGACGAATTCTGCCCGCAAAGAGCAAAAACTCTCTTGCCATGTGTTACATCATTGCCTGGAAAACTCAGCTGAGGCTTCAGGGAGGGGGTGGTTCTGAAACTTAGAAACATTTACCAAAATTAACAGGAAGCAGTTTCCACTTTTTTCCTTCTTCCACCGCACTTCTTACGGGAAGTCAGAATTTTAAATTCACGTCCCTTGTTTATTTGGGGAAACGGGAAGGAAACGGAAAGGCACGGACGCGCGTGCGGCTGGCTAACGAGGACAGAGCTACGTACTGCAGCCCGGGGGCCCTGCGCGCATAGAAAATGGAAACGGGATTTCAGAATAATTAGCCCCATCTTCCAGTCAGGTAGCAAAGTTGTGATTTACAACACAGTCCCTACATCTTTCCACAAACCTGTCTATTTAAGATTAATTCAGCATTTCAAATAGTGCGGAGTCAGAAACACCTCTCGAACTTGGGCTTCCTTGGTACGTGCGCTGCCCACGAGCCCGATTCCTTCACAAGAACATGGCCAAGGCCGTGGCGGGCAGGTGCGCCCAGGGCTGGAGCCTCCGTGGCCGTGCCAGTGTGACCTCAGGCTTCCCAGACTCTCACTGCTAATTGTACAAAGTCTCAGGTACGGACCCAGCTGACAACCTAAGTGACTGTGAGTGCTCCGGCTTCCTTCTCCCGTGGAAGTTTCTCACGGCTGGTGATGCGCTTGCTTTGACCGGAGCAAACCACGCCATCTTGCCTCTAATAGCGAATATCGAAGGTTTCACCAGATAGGGTTTTTCACTCGTTTCTTATCTCCCAGGAAAAATGGTCTTGTCTCTTCCAAGATTTTTGGTAGCTCCTGACTTGCCTACTTGTTCTTTCCAGAAATTTTTTTCCAGCTCAGACTTGTTAAACTCATGTGAATCTTGTGGCTTGCTAAGTTCCTGATTAAATGTACGTTTGAGGGGTCGACACAAACTACCACATTTCTTACGGCTGCAGACATTCGGGAGTTTCCCTGTAGGGCACAGTCAGGCTGTGCCGCTTTCACTAATGAACAATAATGAGACAGAGTAGTTGCTTGCTTTAGCGTCCCTCTGAGCCACGGTCCTGCCTTCTTAATGACGTTTATTGACCCAAACCAAAACAAAGCAAAAAGCCTGGGAAAAAAAAAAAAAAAAAAAGCAACACCCAGAGTGTGGCAAAAAAGTTTCTCAGAGTCAATGAAAAGCAGCCTAATTCTGGGTCAGAAAATTTCCTGGAGGAAAAGAAGTGGGGGGGTGTGCTGCTCATTAAAATAATGGGGAGAGCAGACACTTCAAGTGGTTTCAAGTCGTGCTTTTATGAGACAGGTTCTTCGGGTCTCCCTGGAAGGCTCTGGGAACCTGTTCTCATAAAGAGAAACCAAATTGGCTGAGATGCACTGTTTATATTTTGTTATGTGGATTACTACTTGCTAAGAATAAGCCAAGACCAATGAATCCATTTCACCGAGGAGTGGAAAGTGGAATTGAGCCAAAGTCCCAAATGGGAGAGATCAATACTTTATTTACCAAGACAAGCCCTAAAAAAATAGAGTCAATAGCTGGTTATATTTGTTCTACCTATTTCTCTGCTTGGGTTGATATTTATTCACATATGTAATGGCTTTATCTAAATAAAAACATTTTAAACTCTCACTCTTAAAATTCAGGTTATAATGGAATATGAGAAAAAGTCGTTCTTTGATGTGATCTTGTGGCCCGTTTTAAGATTGGATACAAATTTCTGAGCTAATCCTAAATCTTAAAGCCCACCCAATAGCACAGTGCATAGTTTTATACCAAAATGCAATTAACAATGATAGGAAATTGTCACAATACCTGTCAGATACAAATGTGCGTTTTGTTGTGATTTTCTGCCTATAACTTACTGCCCCTTTATACATTTCCTGAATTCCTCAGATTACTTCCCTAGATTTATAACAAGGAACTAAATGGGTAAAAGACCAAATGGGATAAATGAAATTGAAATACGGAATCATAGACATTCATTGCCCTTAAGTTACCCAGGATAAGACGCAGCAGATGACAACGTCCTCTCCCCTAGTACTTGCTGCACCTGGCCTTGAACGTGTATTTGCTGAGGGGGAACAGCCCTCTGGTTTCGTCCATTTCCAGGACCTGCCCTTGTTGGAGAGGGTGATTAAATTTAATGTACTATGAGCTCATTTGTCTGTAAGGACATTACCTGAAAAATCCGGTTTGGCTTGTGAGGTGGAGTCTGAACCATCAGAAAGAGCTCTCTACCTTTCTGGATTCTTGGAGGACTCAGGAGACAAAACACAGACGCACGCAAACCCACACCCGTACATGGAAATGAAGTCTGGACCCAGGGAAGTCAGGTGAAGCTGGGATCGCCCCAAGGTGGAGCCCTGTCTCAGAGGAAACCGTCTCTGGGGCGGGGGGGGGGGGGGGGNGAAAAAAATATCATTCCTGTGCTCTTTAATCTTGATTTTCAAGATTTTCAAGAAAGAAAAAAATACCCCAAATTGTAACACATATAGAAAATAGTCTATGTCACAACAGCAAGATATTTACAAAACACATTCCATCTGTTAAGAAGTTCTTGGAAAACAACAAGCCTGGAGACCCTGCTGGAAATGTATCAGAATTGTATTGTGATTGTGGCTCATTATTACAGAACACAGATTTTATCTGGCCAGCCGTGGGTCGAAACTGTATCCCCCAAAACATAATGGCACAAAGTAGAAGCCAGTGCAGTGAGGTGAGCAATTAGATAGGCGAGGGCGTTGTGGCCGCGGCCCCTCCAACCCCAGCGTGGGCGAGAGCCGGCTGCACACTCGGCTGAGCTTGAGCTGGGACACACCTCCGAGGCCCGCACGCCTTCCCTTGGAGCAGACAGAAGCCCCAGGAACTTCCTCCTCCTTTTGGGGCTGTTACTAAACCAATATCTAAGGAATGCAAGTTACATAATGGAACGTTGGATGCCCAATGTCAGCTAATTAAGCATGGCTGAGACCCGGAAAGATCCTGTAAGTGATAAGTTAAAATATTAATACCAATTTCCAACTTCATGAATAGCGAGGTTGGCACCTGAAGAGTTAGAATGTACTCCTGACATTTTATATTAAGGTTTTGCCTCAAAGCCGCTTTCCGAACAAGTGGGAATTTCTCTGCAGAATATTCTCTGATACCAGCCGAGAGAGGCTGATGGTAATCCTTGAGGTGACACCATTGTCAACAGAGAGACAGAAGATTTCACTCAGGTGATTTTCATTGTCTGATAGAAATGATCTTTAATGGCTTTGTTGTTCTTCATCAAAGGGCGCTGATTAAGCACCTTCATGCCCTGTGGTTTGTAGAAGAAAGCAGAGAACCAAAAAATAGACTGTTTGGCCCCCATTAAAAATGGACCCTATTTAAAGCAACATGGTATTAAAACAGAGCGAAGTCTAATACAAATGCAGGTTCAATAAGCGTTATTAAATTATTAGACCTTAAGGTGAAAATATACCCTTGAACTGCCTTTATATGCAATCAGAGCTGCTGATTAAATTTTAATGCCCGGAGATTAAAGGGCCACTTGAGTGAGGTTTTTTTGTTGTTGTTTTTTGGTTTGTTTTTTGTTTTGTTTTGTTTCTTAGCAGTACCCCCAGTGGTAAACCGGAGATGTTGTGCATTTGCTCCTTTTTGTGTACTTTGTGGATCCTGAAGCCTGGACCAGTTTCCAGAGGGAAGACGTCCAGGTTCTGGCTCGGCCATGCGTGGCGGCAGTGGTGTGGCCGTTCCCCCGCCACAAGCCACAGGAAGCCCCGTGTCCCCGTGTCCCTGCACAGTGGCTTCTTCTGCAAGAGACCAAAGCCACCTCCGAGCCGCACTAGTGTCAGAACAAACACGCCTAAACGGGCCAAATAAAACCCGCCGACTCTCCGTCTATCGGGTGTGGTGTTTGAACCCTAAGAATACTTTTTTTTTTTTTTTTAAGATATGCTTGTCCTTCTACCTGGTGACCGAGTGTCAAACCCATCAAAGCCTTTGTTCTTCTCGTTGGTACGACTTATTCCCACAGATGGAAGTGTTCCCTGATGCACCGAGCCGGGGCGAAGTATCCGCACGGCGACCCGACCCCTCAGGGCCCGGCGACCCCCCGGCTCCCCCGGGACGGCCGCGCTGTGACAGGGCTGGTGGGCAGCCCTCTGTCCAGCGCTGGCCCTTGAGCCCGGCTGTCCTTGCCCTGGTCCCAGAGGAGCCAAGGCCACGGGCAGCCGCCGCCTCAGACAAAGCGCGGGCTCCCTCCCTGTGTTCCCTCCTCCAGGGGCGCCCCTCACGGCTCTGCTCCGAATCCGGGCTCCCATTCGGCTCGGAGTGAGCCGTGGGCCCCAACTGCAGAACCTTCTCGCCCAAACCCTCTGCCTACCCGCGGACAAGCTCCCCCAGACGCGACGCCGCCTGCCTGGGGCGGGGGTGCCCCGGCCGCTGCGCCCCCCAGTAAGAGTCCCCCTCCGCGACCCTTGCTGACCCCCCGTCAGACACCCGTGTGCTGTAAGGCGCCCCGGTGAAAGGCAGGGGCGGTGGGCAGGGCCCCCTCCTCGTTCAGACAGGGAAGTGGGGATTTTCTGTGGGAAGGGGGGCTGCGGGGTGACCTCGCCGGAGGCCTCCGTGTGAATGCGGGTGCCATCCACGTGCTGGGCGAGGACCGGGGTCCTCATCTTCACTCTCGAGAGGGCCACCTCCTCCGGGGCCACCACTGTTTCTGAGATCAGTAGTGGGAAAAGCAGACCCAGAAAAGACCCCGGCTGGGGGCAGGAAGAAACCCCACCCGGAGGCCTGCTGATGAGAGGCGGGGCTGCAAGTGTGTGCCTGGCTCGGGGGCTCTTGGTGGGAGCAAGTGGGGGGCTCCAGCGGGGCCAGGAGCTCACACAGACCCCAGTGTCTCCTGCCCGGAGAAGGAAGAGGTGGAGACCTTGGGGGGGGGCAGGGTGACTGGGTGGTCCTTCTCCCGCGTCCCTGGGGGGCACCTTGCAGGGGTGTCTCCCAGGGGGCCTGTGACCCCAGCCGAGACAGAAACAGACCTGACGGGGCAGCTGTCGGACTTGGAGACGGACAGGCAAGGACGCCGGGCCTGCGTGCCTCCCGAGAGCCATCGCTGTTCGCAGCCCGGGCGGCACCTGGTCCCGATGTCCCCCGGACTTGCCTTCCCTGGTCGCCTGTAGGGGCAGATTTGGGGCGTGCATGTTACTTCGAGCTGAACACAAACTCAGACTGTAAAACTATTTCATCTCCTCTTGCTATTTTTCAGTAGAGTAGGAAGCACATAATTCTTTTTTGCAGTTAGGGTTTTACAGTGCGAGGGGTGCCGGGGGTGGAGGGGAGCAGATGGAATCGCCTGGACCCCTCTGGGGTCTCTATTTATCTGTTGGCTTAAGTGCCTATGACCCGTTTGCATCCTGGTCATCTTCCCTCTGAAAGCCTGACCTCAGGACTGAGTGTCTCTGACCCCAGCCAGGAGCCCAGGGACCCTGCTCAGCTGGGGACCGCGTGGCCTTCCCATCCCTAGTTCGTCTGCCGGCCTGACCCGCTCCGCCTCGAGCCCACTGCGCGGACACTGCTGGTCTTCGTCCCCCATCCTCCTGGGGAGACCACATTCAAGATCGCCCAGTGCCTCCTGCCCCTGCCCCTCCCAGAGGCCGCAGGGCAGGTCGGGGTCTCCAGGGGCCCCGCTGTGGGAACGCTGGGTCCTCCAAACCCTTGGGAGGTGCCGGTCAGACCAGGGCTCGCTGGGCGCTGGACGGGTGAGTGGCCAGTGCTCCAACCAGGGGGACCGCGGAGGGTGCCCCTCAGTCTCTGCGGCTCGAATCTCCTTCAAAACCAGACAAAAAGGAAAATCACACACACACACACACACACACACACACAATCCCTGCAGTTTTTTTTACAAGTAAAAAAGAAATACCTATATTTAGAAAAATGTAGATTTAAAAAGAAGAGAATAAAGATATTCATAAGTCCCATCACCCAGATAATTGTTGGCATCATATATGTAAGTGTGCACACGTGTGTGGGGGACATGCGTGTGCACACATGTGGGTTAGACACGTAACCGGGTGTTCTCTGCCCCGGCCCTTCCACTCGAAGTGCTAAGAGCTTCTTCTCATGCTCAGTATTCTCCCGCAACGTAACTTGTCTGGGCTGCAAGGTGTTTCCTTCTCCTGGGGTACGTCCCCTCTAGTCAGCTGTCTCCCGTGTTCGGTCACTTAGCTTGTTTCCAATCTTTTGTTACCGCGAACGAGGTGGACATGACTTTCGGTAGCTGAATCTTTAGCTAATTCAGAAAAGCTTCCCTTGAGCGGACGCTGCCAACCTGGGGGTGGGTGCTGAGTCGGAGCAGACGGGAGCCCGGCGCCGGGTGCGGAGTGGGAGCCGTTCCCCGGGGTTTCTCGAGGCGGCGGGAAGGCCTCCGACAGCCTCCGACCCACAGGACGCATGAGGCCATCAGAGTCTAGAACGGCGCCTGCCCTCCTGCTTTGGCACCCCTGTGCGGGAGGAGCCCAGAAAGTCTTCTCCCATTTGGGAAATGCCCTGTCTTGAGTCCAAGGACGGCCCAGGCCCTCCGGGCTTCCCCAGTTGGCAGGGTTCCCCAGCGGTGGCACGGAGCCCCTGCTGGGTAGCCTGGGCCCCTGGAAGCACCCTATTGCTCTAGTGATGGCGGTTCTGGGAATGACCATGAACATGATGTTACAATCCCTCCCACGGGCACCCCTTCCCGTCATCCTCACACAAGGTTGTGCAGAAATACAATTCTTATCTCCACCTTGCGGATGAAGAAACCAGGGTCTGGAGAGACAGGAGTGGCCAGGTTCAAAGGTCTTGGTGTCCTGACTGCAGCCCCTGGGTGCATAGTGGGGGGCGTTCCGATGCAGTGAAGGTGGGTCCCCCGAGACAGACTGGTTGGACAGGACAGTCCCCGAGGTGCTCCGAGCTCCAATGTGAGTGCACGCAGGTGGGAGGACCAGGCGTCTGGGCTTGGTGCCTCCAGAGCCCCCAGGAGCCCCATGCGCAGAGCCCTGGAGCGGAAGTCTGCAGGACTCCAGGGGCAATGCGGCGGCTGCTCGCATGTGGTCTTTTCTGCAGGTGACATCGCCCCTAAAGATCACGACAGGAAAGTATGCGTCAACAGGAGGCAGAGGGCATGGCCCTCACGTGGGGGCTGAGCTCGGGGATGGGGCGACCGCGTCCACCTGCAGCGTCACCAAGGCCGGGCTCAGTCGGGCGGTGGTGGCCGACACGGTGTTCACGTCCATGGACACAGCCAGACTCGGGACCAGGGGCCCAAAAACCATCCCGTGGGACTGGCTGCCCTGAATACTAATAATTTAGGGTAATGCCACAGGGTCAGCCCTCTGCTCCGTGGAGCTGCTCCATTGATTGTTCTCCATTGTAATGACACTGTTCTTTGAACTTCCTCTTCTTTCCTTTTTGCCCTAGGGAGCTGCTGGTCCTTTAGTAAACGTGCATTTCGCCTCTCAACGTCCGTCTCAAGCAGAGCTTCTTAGCTTCTTTCAATGCCGTGGAGACTTCCGGAAGCCTTGGGAAGCCCATGGCCACGCCCTCCTCTACCAGACACAGACACATGCGTAAAATAGATGTACGTGATCACCGGAAACCCAATTAGATTAAAACACTTATAAAATATATTTTAATCGTGATGTGTTCTTTTGCTAATATATCAGATAAGAAGATATCCTCCCAGGTCTAATCAATGACTTTGAAGTAGTGAGGAGCAGAGATGCCCTTGGCCATTTATCTGCAACAATAGTAGCGTGACGTGAAAGTGTCTGTGGTTTCAACTGGCAACAGGGGAGGGAGAGAGTTTCAAGCTAAGGGCAAGAAGTCACAGAAAAACAAATACCATATGATCGCACTCAGGTGGAATCTAAGCAACAAGACAAGTGAGCGAAGGAGAAAAAAAGAGAAACAGAGACAAACGAAGAAACCGACTCTTTACCTACAGAGAACACACGCTGGTCAGCAGAGGGGAGGTGGGGGGTGACGGGGGAAAGAGGATGGGGCTGAAGGAGCGCACCTGTCGTGATGAGCCCCGGGCGGGGTGTGGATGTGCTGAATCACTAGGGCCTGCACCTGAAACTAACAGGACGCTGTACGTGAACTAACGGGAATTCAAATAAAAGCTTCAAGGAACCGGCAAGAAGGTCGCAGGCCGGGCTGACCCCTCCCGCGGTATCATAATGAAAACAACTGGTCGGTTGCTGGTAGACATGGGTTAGTGAGAAAAGGATGCATTTTCCCTGCCCCAGTTCTCAGAACCCAGATGAAGAACTCCCGCCCTAAAGTAAACAGAAAGAGGTCAACTTGTGCAGACAGGACCCTGAGGCACAGAGAGGCTCGCTGTTTGGTCTAAGGCAACACAGCAGGTCAGAGCCCCGCACAGGACCTTGTGCTGAAGGCAACGACCCGACACGGCTAGCTCAGACATCCTCCCCCCGATTAGGGTCCCGGAGAGTTCATCCTGAGACGCTTCCGCAGAGATCACTGGGCCACATTTACTACTCACTGAAGAAGCCCATCGACAGAAGTGTAAGACGTTGAAAAAAGCATTTTGGGACTGATAATATAAAACCCAAACCTGGACCACACGTGCAGAATCGCTCAATCGGGGGAATTCGAAGATCCATTTTATCAGAGAAAATCTCGAAAATTCAATCCATAGTGCTCATTTTGGGGAGCACTATGAAATTAGTAATAAGGTTAGTAATAAGTCTGCTCAAAGAAATCCTTCAAATCAAGCTCAGATTTAAAAGAAATAAATACTTACAGATATGCTGTTAGCTTCACTTATCATATGTTGATTACAATGGAGGATGTGGCCATCGGGTCTTTAGATCCTGTGTTGCCAAAATTTTGTACAAGATAGAGCGCTCTGGGGGCAGGGGGAAGCAGGATTTCGGCTGAGCGCGGAGCCCGATGCGGGACTCGATCTCAGGACCCTGGGATCATGACCTGAGCTGAAGGCAGACGCTGAACCAACTAAGTCCCCCAGGTGGCCCACCATCGGACTCTTTCACCATTTCCACAAATCGACAGTATAACTTCCCCTAAATCTCCCCTTCCTCTCACTTGTTTTCGCATCCCCGTGGCGGTCAGGACTACTGTGCTCCTCACACCGGGTCATCGCTCCCTCACCAGAGATGCCCCAAGGCCCCACAGAGAGATTTCATGGGAGGAAGCGAACCCTCCATGGCTGTCTTCCTCTCTCCTGTTTCCTGGGGACTGCATCTCTACCGCATGGCTCTCCACCTCCTGCCTCCACCCCGAACCAGCCACCTCTTCCGTCTGTTCCTGCTCCAGGCTCAGCTGCGTGCCACCCACCAAGGTGCTACCGGACGCTCCTCCAGCAGCTCCCCCTCCTCCAGCTGCTCCTCCTCCTCCCGCTCCCCCTCCTCCAGCTGCCCCCACACTCCTCCAGTAGTTCCCAGTTTCCGCTGCCTCCCCTCCTCCAGCTGCTCCTCCTCCTCCAGCTGCTCCTCCTCTAGCTCCTCCTCCTCCAGCTCCTCCTCCTCCAGCTGCCCCCACACTCCTCCAGTAGTTCCCACTTTCAGCTGCCTCCCCCTCCTCCAGCTGCTCCTCCTCC